>QLPI01005800.1:0-11447 GCA_003314275.1 Chroogomphus rutilus | reverse complement strand
TTAGTGATTCTTTGAGTACGAGTTGATCTGAAATTTACAGACTCTCGGCTGCTATACTGGGAAAACCCTGGATTTTCGAATAGCAATTGAAAAGCTGTCCACACAGGGAAAGCAGCAGCTTCCGTGCTGTTAATTGTGTCTACCCCAAACGAGAAGCCGGTCCCCACGGGCTGGTCAATGTAAATCACTGGAAAAAATTAATCGCAAGGTATGTCATGTGTTAGTTGAAGACTCGTACTGTTGCTGACATTGTTCCAGCTGACGAGATGTCAAACATTTTTCCCTGAATGAGGATAATGAATATACACACCTAAATGGGTTCAGAACCGTAGTCTTGCCATCTGGATTGACATTGCAGGGTCCATTCTCTATGTAATGGGACTTCAATAATCCTTAAAATCGCTTGGACCATGAGTGTCCTTACCTTGGAAGAGACCGATCATGGATGAACAGCCTGGGCCGCCATTCAACCTAGATACAATTACATTCAGAGTGACAATGGAGCTGGTGATTGAAATGTGACAAACCATAATGTGAAAGGTGCGGTTTCGGGATTTTCCCGTGCAGCAAAGAACCAAAACCACTACAAGACCTTCAATACAGCCTGACACCGTTCATCTTTGTTCAAGCTCACCAAAGACTGATTTTGGGCAATATCGATATACCCTGAGGCAGTATGGACACCAGGCGTCGTCTCACAGACACCAGAATCTTCTACATAGCGAAGGCTAGCATTGAATATGCTGGAATGGAACTCGGTATGCGTGACAGGAGTTTGGGGGATGTCAGCGACCACTACAGCGAAGCACCCTAGAACGCTGAGGGCCGCTACACAGAGAACAGCTGCGAAAGACCCGAAACGCATCGAGAGCAGGACGAAGATGAAAAGCAAGTCAACGGTGAACACGTAGAATGTAGTAAACTGCCAGTGACCACATGTTCAAATGGTGCTTCGAACATTGCAAGTTTCTCCTGTCGATGATCCGATAGTTAAAAATAGTATACCAGACCATTTTGAGTACTGCAACCGATGTATGAGAAATAGACCAAGCGCCCGAACCTTCTCCAGTTGTCCGAGTAGACGCCACTCAAGCTTGAGACAACCAACACAATACTGTTATTGCTGCTGGTGAGATCATCTCGGTTGTTGCCTTTTCGGGTACGCAAGCGCGAAGTCTGAAAATTTACAAAATACTTCCGAAATAGAAAGGTTGTTGTAGTGCATCAATCCATCAGATGACAAGATTACATAAACAGAGGTTCGCCGCCAACCTTTGCGCACGGAATGAACATTGGTTACTCTAACACATTGTTTTATTCTTCACGAGAAAAAAGCTGGAACACTG
Organism: Chroogomphus rutilus; assembly: GCA_003314275.1. Classification (NCBI taxonomy): domain Eukaryota; kingdom Fungi; phylum Basidiomycota; class Agaricomycetes; order Boletales; family Gomphidiaceae; genus Chroogomphus; species Chroogomphus rutilus. The sequence continues at coordinate 10,101 of QLPI01005800.1, read as the reverse complement.
TAGAAAGACATCTCAAGTAATTGGCTCAAACTTGAACGCTAACTTTGTGGCTTCTGCAACTTTATGTAAGAGACATCCCCTCTTGAGCTCCGGAGATTATAGCTCCGCTCCGCTGATCTTCAGAATTTTCATGTGCAGTGTGTCCAAGACGAATAAGCATTCAGTCTCAGTTGAAAATTCTTCCTTGTCACTTACAACACTCATCTCTGCTGCAGCTGTGTTGGAACTAATATGTATAAGCACTGAACACAATAAGGTGTTATGGCCCATGCCCCCAATAAACCCATACTAGTCCCCACAACCACCTGCACCTTTTCTGGGACTTTCCAACCAATAAAAGCCTTGAATGATCGCTTTCCATAAATCTGTTGCATCAACCTGAAGTTCTGCAATCCCAAACCTCCTGCAATTCCATGACCTAGGTTCCGCTCCTTGATAAACAATGTGCAGGATCATTGTGTACCTCACTCCCTTGTTCTCCTTTTTCTATTAGCCCCTTGTACTCCCTTCTCCTCCTTGTCTTTACCCAGCAATAGATAGTACAAGGATTAACTACATGTATATAAACCCCCCAGTCAACTGGACTATTTGCCAGTACAAATATCAACTTAATCTGCATTGTAGTTTCTGATTCAGTTCCAGTAAACTTTCTGACTTTCTGAAATTAGGGACAGATGATCGAGGAGGGCATAACACATAAGTTGAAGCCAACTCCCTTTGACCTTGAACACTTGAACGACTAATCATGACAACCTAATACTGCGACCAACCCTAAATCTCTGGCGCTTCCTGTCTTTCCGTCTTTCCGTCCCCATCCATGGATCCACAATCCCTAACCCTTTCGCCACTAGAGTCTTGACCCCCCTCCTGGAAACCCCTTCAAAGCCTCTGGAAACCCCTCCAGAAGTATCTAGCTAAGCGCCTGACATGCGGACTTAATATAAGGTATGGAGGTCCTGGCCATGTTTGACCGGGACCATATATATATCAAATGAGTAGATAGTAGCCCCTCAGTGAACCACCCATTCACTGAGGTGTGTATTCCCTTTGTATGTCTAGATACAAAGACACTTATTATATTTTAGTCTTCCTGTATCTAGGTATAGTAACAATACATACCTAGTGAACTGCCCGTTCGCTGAGTCTTATTGTATCTAGCTACTGCACATAACCGCTACAGGTTATGGGCCCCGCAGAGCCCACTATGTCAACCCCCACCTCTAAATTGTTTATCGTCCTGAAGCTGGCCAGGGATGGCATGAACTGGGTCACCTGGAAAAGTCAAACATTAGCCACCCTGTCTGTCACCCGTGGTGCCAAATGAAATGTCACCTGGACGGGATGGCAAGAATTCCCCCTCCAATCCCCACCTATCCCAGGGGCCATAGGTTAACAGTGAAGGAGGAAGAGGACCTGGACAATTTAGAAAAATGCTGGGACAATTACAATCAGTGGGAAGCCACGATCATGGCCCAGATATTTACCATGGTCTCTGACAGCCTCCTCATTGAGATCTGCAACCTCTCTACAGCCAAGGACGTATGAGATACTGTATGCTCAAAACACAAAACCAGAGCACTCACCGTTAAGGTTGATATGCGGCACTGGATGTATGAAATGAAATGCGAGGATGAGTCAAATGTCAGTATGCATCTGGAGGCAATTATGAGGATGCAAGAGCAACTTGCTGGGATAAATGCTGGACTCACCAATGATGACCTAGTTACCATCATCCTTGGGTCACTCCTTCAGTTGTACCACCTACTGATTAATACAATTACAATGTTAGTAGCACATGCAAAGGTGAAATTGGAGCCAGATCAGGTGGTCAGCATGCTAATCAATGAGTTCGAATGACTCACCATTGAGGAATGCCAACTGAAAGCAAGTGAGAATACTCTCACTGCAGCAAAAGGGTGTGAAATGTCACAGGCATGCAAGAGCACCTCCAATACTACAAAGACCAACATTGAGTGTTGGAATTGCGGGAAAAAAAAGACATAAAAGGCAGACTGCTACTCTAAAGCTAAAAAGAAAGATAAAAAAGATGAAGACATGAAGGGAGGCAGTTCAGCAAATGTGGTAGCAGAAGGTGAGGAATTTGCCTTCATGATGACATTTGCTGGGACCATGCTTATGCTGGGAACGAGTGCATTGATGGGACGGGAAGTCGATGTCTATGACTCAGGTGCATCAGGGCATATGTCACCAGACAGGCACTGGTTTGTTACCTTCAAAGAGATCATGCCATATGCAATCAACACTGCAGACAAGACTGTATTCCAAGCTACTGGAATAGGGAATATAATGATCGGTATCTCCAATAGAAAAACAACAATGCATGTTACATTGAAAGACGTGCTGTACTGCCCAGGTCTGGCATTCACACTGATACCATTGATACACTGTGACACTGCTGGTTACTCGGTCCTGTTGAAGGACCACAAATGTCTGATTTGAGACACTAAAGGGGCCTTGCTGGGGCAGGTCCCACCCTCAAATGGGCTCTATAAGGTAGAGCATAAGTATGTGGCAGCACCAGCAAATATAATGCAAAAACGACTCACTGTAGACGAGTTGCATCAGCGCATGGGCCACATATCCCCATAGACTGCCTGGAAGCTCATCCAGGATGGTACCATAACTGGTCTCGACCTTGATATGTTGAGTGAGTAGTGATTGGCATGGATAACCCCCGGATATATTATATCTACCCATACCCATGTGTTACGGGTATGGATTTTCACAGGTATGCTTATATAATTCACAGGTACGCTTATATAAGTGAGGTTCAGCACTAATCTCACTTATATAAGTGTACCCATGAATTATATAAGCATACCCTTGAAAACCTGCCTGCAGGTATAGGTTTGGGCTGGATTGGAAATCCTAACCCTGACACCGGTACCCATGTGTTACAGGTACAGGTTTTCACAGGTATGCTTATATAATTCACAGGTATGCTTATATAAGCAAGGTTCAGCACTAACCTCACTTATATAAGTGTACCCATGAATTATATAAGCATACCCTTGAAAACCTGCCTGCGGGTACAGGTTTGGGCCAGGTTGGAAATCCTAACCCTGACCCTTACCTGCGCTACCTGTACCCACTACCCGCATGGGTTTCCAATACCCACACCAATCACTATGAGTGAGCCAAGCTTTTGCAAGGCATGTGCAGAAGCAAAGCCTATGCGCAAGCCTGTCCCACAGGTGCAGGAGGGACTACGAGCCTCCACCTTTGGTGAAAAGGTCCACTCAGATGTCTGGGGGCTGGTGAACCCCCAGAGCTACAGTACAGGACAAGCAAACTTAACCAAAATTTTTGACCCAATTTTCTGGCAAAATTGGCTGGTTGAAATTGATAGTAGACCATTAAATGAAGTATTTAACATCAAAATAAAGTCAATCTAATAAGCCAATTTTTTTCTAAAATTATTTTTATTTTGGACATGTCAAAATTTTGGCCACACCCCAAAAAAAAACCAAAAAATCTAGGAAAAATGTGCAATCAATAGCTATCATTAAGTAGTGTATGATTCTGATAAAATTGTGAAAAAATAACTAAATACCAACTAATAAACAAATAAATACAAATCTGGCACAATCATTACCCAGCCATGAGATGCTGTATAATGCCTGCTGGCTGCTGTCCAAAAAGCAAACGAAACATTACTGGACATAATGCAAAACCCTTTGCATTCTGGATTACTTGGCAGTCTGCTCCTGATGCCATGCCTCTGTTTGATACCTGTTACGGCCCATGCCCCCAATAAACCTACATTAATCCCCACAACCACCCGCACCGTTTCCAGGACCTTTCTGACCGTTCAAAGCCTGAACAATCGCTTTCTGTGAATTCCGTTGTACCAACCTGAAGTTCCGCAATCCCAAACCTCCAAGATTCCAAGACCAAGGTTCCACTCTTTTGATAAATGACACGCAGGATCATCGCATACCTCATGTTAAATCTGTGTGTCAGGCACTTAGCTAGATACTTCCAGAAGGGTTTCCAGAGTTTCTAAATGGTTTCCAAGGGGGGGTTCATACTCCGGAGGTGGAGGGACTTGAGGTCGTGGGTTCATGGATGGAAACAGAAAGGGGCGGAAAGACAGGAAGCACTGGGAGCCTAGGACTGTTCTCAGTTTTAGGTAGTTTGAGTGGTTCGAGGTTGCAGGGACTTGGCTTCAACTTATATGTTGCACCCTCCTCGATCGTCTGTCCCTAATTTCAGAAAGTCAGAAAGTTTACCAGAACTGAATCGGAAACTACAACACAGAATTAAGTCAATATTTGTACTGGCAAATAGTCCAGTCAACTGGTATCTTATATACATGTATCTAGTCCTTGTACTAACTTTTGCCAAGTAAAGACAAGGGGAGGAAGAGTACAAGGGGCTAATACAGAACAAAGAACAAGGGAGTGAGGTACGTGATGATCCTGCACATCGTTTATCAAAGGAGCAGAACCTTGGCCTCGGAATCTTTGGAGGTTCAGGATTGCGGAACCTCAGGTTGATACAATGGAATTCCAAAAGTGATTGTTCAGGCTTTGAACGGTCGGAAGTTGCCTGTAGGTGCTCAATCAAACTGTCTATCCGAGTTTCTGACAATATTTGCATTTGCATCAGGAAGGGGAGGATTGACATTATGCAACTACTAAGCAGTAAGAGGGTAAAGATTGAAAGGGTAAAGATGGCAGCTAGGTACTATGGCAGTTGTGCAGTAGTTTTTCTTGAGACTTTACTTGTGGAAGCGTTTGGGATTATCTCACATCTACCTGCTGATTTTTATTAAGGGAAAGAAGAACCAAGAAAGCAGAGTTTGTTATATCTAGTGAGTTTGTCATCTAGATATAACGCAACAAGAACAACCAAGAATCCGTTTAAGTATTTACATTAGCTCTCCATCAGTTAGTAGTTCAATTTCAATCAACTGAGTGTAGTTGTTCCTTCGCGATGATCTGCTTGAAGATCTCGAGTGCCGTTTGCGGCTGGAACGCAGGCTGGAGAGATAGTCCTTAGTAAGAGACATTCACACTAGCGTTAATATTCGAGTCTGTACAAACCACTTCATGACCCGACTGGTAGACTCGGCTGTAAAGTCGGTTGTTAAGTTTAAATCATTCCACAAAAAATATAGGAGATGGGAAGAACATACGCGAAGGAGAAGTTATCTACGTTTTGCACCGCCGCAACAGGTGTGCCACCGATGGTGATATTTGTGAGCGGTGTGTTGTGCAACGTTTCATTACCATACCAGTCCATCGCGAGTACGACTGCGTGACCACCGAGCCAATTGCAGCTGGGGGAAGATTGTGTTCAATATGGGTGCTCTATGTCACTTATAACAAGACGAACTTGATGTCAGCATCACCGGCCTGTTTGAGCAATAGACGTGAATTCCAAGAGCAGAATGTATTCAAGGATACCACTCACCCAAACGAGAACCTTGAGGCCCGAGTTCACGAGTTGAGAAAGCTGCGGCAGCCAGGTTCTTGCAACCTGAAATTTCCGGTGTCGACAATTCTATGAATTATCCTGTATGCTATCATGGTACCTACGTCACCAGTTTTGTTAAACAACTCGAATGGCGGGATAGGACATTCGCCGTAGACACTTGTCGCGCCGATCTTCGCCTTGACATCTGGTAAAGCGAGGTAGTTGAGGTAAAACTCAGGTGGGAAGAGTGCAGATGAATTCTGCCGGAGATCGTATTCATCGCGGTCACCTAGGATGGGAGTAAAGGTCTGGTCCATCTGAAGTACAGAGGCTATAGTAAGCAGAATCTGCTGAGCTTGAAGAGACGCACGCAATCTTGGCCAGCCTTAATACAGATGGCATTTGAAGCGTCATCGGTGCCTGCAGCATAGCATGCTTGCTCTAGGGCGAGACACCCATGGGGAGATAGCCATGTGTCGTTCAGCTTCTTGATGACGCTTGAATTGACTAACGGGCCGTAGCCTGGTGCGTCAGCTGCAAAAATTGTAGGACTAAACTGTGATCAGACCTCCAGACGATAGTCAAGGAAATAAGGTACATACCCTAAATTGGAGCAAGGGGTCGAACCAGCCGCTGTAGGACAATGGTCAGAATACTCAACAAGAAAACGGCAGAGGCGTAACAAACTTGTTGATCATGAGGGCACTGACAACGATCTTTTCCGCCTTAAGTCGACCAGCATCGATCTTGGCGTTTTGCTCATCAAAGAAAGTAACAAACGCAGGTCCGTAGTGACCTCCATAACCTATCCATTGTGTTGGTTATCATGTGGCCACAGACAATGGGTCATACATACTTTCTGTTGCAAATATAAACCTAAGCACATATTAGCAATTCTTTGAGTACGAGTTGATCTGAAATTTACAGACTCTCGGCTGCGATACTGGGAGAACCTTGAATTTTCGAATAGCAATTGAAAAGCTTTCCACACAGGGAAAGCAGCAGCTTGCGTGCTGTTAATTGTGTCTATCCCGTACGAGAAGCCGGTCCCCACGGGCTGGTCAATGTAAATCACTGGAAAAAATCAATCGCAAGGTATGTCATGTTAGTTGAAGACTCGTACTGTTGCTGACATTGTTCCAGCTGATGAGGAGTCAAACATTTTTCCTTGAATGAGGATAATGAATATACACACCTAAATGGGTTCAGAACTGTAGTCTTGCCATCTGGATTGACATTGCAGGGTCCATTCTCTATGTAATGGGGCTTCAATAATCCTTAACATCGCTTGGACCATGGGTGTCCTTACCTTGGAAGAGACCGATCATGGATGAACAGCCTGGGCCGCCATTCAACCTAGATACAATTGCATTCAGAGTAACAATGGAGCTGGTGATTGAAATGCGACAAACCATAACGTGAAAGGTGCAATTTCGGGATTTTCCCGTGCAGCAAAGAACCAAAACCACTACAAGACCTTCAATACAGCCTGACACCTTTCATCTTTGTTCAAGCTCACCAAAGATTGATTTGGGGCAATATCGATATACCCTGAGGCAGTATGGACACCAGGCGTCGTCTCACAGACACCAGAATCTTCTACATAGCGAAGGGCAGCATTGAATCTGCTGGAATGGAACTCGGTATGCGTGAAAGGAGTTTGGGGGTTGTCAGCGACCACTACAGCGAAGCACCCTAGAACGCTGAGGGCCGCTACACAGAGAACAGCTGCGAGAGACCCGAAACGCATCGAGAGCAGGACGAAGATGAAAAGCAAGTCAACGGTGAACACGTAGACTGTATGTAGTAAACGGCCAGTGACCACATGCTCAAATGGTGCTTCTAACATTGAAAGTTTAGTATACTAGACCATTTTGAATGCTGCAACCGATGTATGGAGAAGTTGACCAAGCGCGCGAACCTTCGCCAGTTGTCCGAGTAGACGCCACTCAAGAACCAACACAATACTGTTACTGCTGCTGGTGAGATGGTTGTAGCCTTTTCGGGTACGCAAGCGCGAAGTCTGAAATTTACAAAATACTTCCGAAATAGAAAATTTGTTGTCGTGCATCAATACATCAGTGTAAAGGTGACAACATTACATAAACAGAGGTTCGCCGCCAACCTTTGCGCGTGGAATGAACATTGGTTGCTCTAACACACATCTATTCTTCACGAGAAAAAAGCTGGAACACTGTAGAAAGACATCTCAAGTAATTGGCTCAAACTTGAACGCTAACTTTGTGGCTTTTACAACTTTATGTAAGAGACATCCCCTCTTGAGCTCCGGAGATTACAGCTCCGCTCCGCTGATCTTCAGAATTTTCATGTGCAGTGTGTCCAAGACGGATAAGCATTCAGTCTCAGTTGAAAAATCTTCCTTGTCACTTACGACACTCATCTCTGCTGCGGCTGGTCTATCAGGATCAGATAACAAGACCGTTCAATATCCAGATCTAGCCAAAGTGTTACAGACCCGTTTGGTCCGCACTTACGAAATATTGCAGCAAAACGAATATGACAACGTTTTAGAGGTCAACTTGAACGTCCTACAGTTTATCACGGCAAATGAATCCCTATATTTGGTTGAAAGGATTCAGAGTTTGCTAGATCCTGATGACTCTGGCTCCGAACCACCATCTCTACTTCTCGGCACCCGCGACCTATCTTATGTCCGCATGCTGTTATCTATCGTTTTCAATTGGGGTGTAGTTCCGTTGATCACCGAACTTGATATCACTCGACCCAGTCGTGGCCCACCAGAAACCGGTGAACCTCATATATTAGACTTGGCAGAAAGGCAACTTGATTTCAACGACCTACCTGAATTCACGCTGCGCTTGTTGAACTTACTGTTCGGCCCAAATAAAATTCGCCAGACTTTTATCACAAATTTTATTGTAGTTCAACATGCTGTCGATTTGTTGACCCCATGCCTTGTCATCGGATGGGCTCCAAACCCTGTTTCTGATTCCTTCGCTCGTCACGCCAGAGACGTGAAAGCATTAGCAATGCGTTTTAATGACATGTATGTCCCGCTGTTTCATTCACTTTCACCGCAGTAATATAAGGGTTAGATTGCCCCCTCATGAAGCTATATCTGCTCTGGGAACGATCCTTTCTTCCATAACTAAAAAATTTCGGGGTTTCTCTTATGTCTCTAGAGCTTGTGGCTATCTCCTCAGCAACCAATTGAGGCGTCCAGATGGTGTACGAGGAGTCTGTCTCGCTGTGTTTGGTGAGGACCTAGAGGACGAAGATCTAGCGCCCCTTGATAAATTGGAGCATATTTCCAAAGTGCTTAGCACTGTACCTGCCACTACCAATCCACATGCACGTGTCTCTAGCAGTTCATCAGATGTTCGGTTACTGATACACAAAGAACAGGATTATTACGAGTCTATAATTCCCCGGGTTCTGACACTTCTTATTCCATCGTCTGCGCAACAAAGTCCATCCTCCCATAAAAGAGCGGCCGCATTTACGCTCTCACGTATGCTTTCGGCCAGTTTCAAACACCATGCCATCACTTCTGGAATCATTCTTTCATTACTCCATACGCCTCTCATCTCCTCAACTACCGAAGGGACACTCAATATGAAGCTCGGTTTTCAGCTAACTGCCTTAGAAACCCTACAAACTTTGCAGACATTTCTACTTCATGCTGACCCTTCCCCGACAGAGCTATCAACCCTCCTTTCTCCGATCGTTGAAATAATCTCGCTCTTGATTTTGGGCGAGGGCCTGGCAGCCACAAGCTTATTTACGGCTTTGCATCCAGGACCTCAGGGGTGCGTATTCCCTCACCCTCCCCAGTAATTTGTCTTTGATGCGTCTTCCATAGAGGCAAGTGGGGCTGGTTCACTTTCAGTTGTCTATTCCTTCTTGGTATCCTGTTCATGCTCCTATGGACTGGACGCAAATGTTTGTCCCAGGCAGTTTTCTGTGAGGACTACCAAGCTCACGTGTTTCACAGACGCTCAAGACCGGCACCAGTCCCTCTGTCAGCTTTACCTCCACTCTCTGTGTACACCATCTTGCTCTGGCTGATATCTCTTATCATTTTCGTACTTGGCGCGGGAGCGGGACATCTCTCACCCGATGCTGAAGCCATTACGCACACCATACTTGACTTGCTCACAAAGATCTGGTTTAGCATATGGCTCCTGGTCATGCACAAGCACGACAGTGAAGAGGAGTGTGCGGTGTGTTAGATAGTCTAATCCCACATACTATTCATATCTCTAATTAATGTCTTCCAAACAAGACATTATACATACAGAGCTCTATGGAGTAGTATTGGCAATCTGATAACTTACTAGGGCTCTGAACTCAACTTGTATAGACCCACATGTCTTCACTCAAGGAGTCAACCTGAAAAGTTACCCATGTGGACTACATGGTGTAATGGTTAACACCATAGCTATATACACTATAGCCCTGGGTTCAAACCCTAGTCTGGTTGTTCTTTTCACCTTAACAGGTTATGGGCCTTTTGCTTTACAGTAGGGGACAAAACCATTCAAGTGTTTTGAACATTTGTGTTGTACTGTAAATAACAGGAGTATTACATAATCAAAAAATATGACATAATTATTGGAGATAGCCCTGCTTCTGAACTTGAGGTCACAATCAAGATGATTACATAACTCTCAATAT
>QLPI01005798.1:0-20386 GCA_003314275.1 Chroogomphus rutilus | reverse complement strand
CTTTAGGGTAGACGTCCCATCGTCTAGTTAAGGCGTCGGGTTTTGTACCGAGTTTGCCGGGGCAGAAACGGATAGTGATGTTAAATTGGCAGAGGTATTTGGACCACCGTGCCTGTCTCCATGTCAGGACTTTAGTGGTGGAAAAATATTTGAGGTTTTTGTGGTCGGTGACAACGTCTATGGGGTTGGCAGAGCCTTCCAGGTAGTGCTGCCATCGCTTGAACACCTCAAAAATTGCTAAAAGTTCCTTGTCATAAACATCATAGTTTAGCTCGGGAGCGGTAAAGGTACGAGAATGAAAGGCAACGGGATGAATCTTGCCTTCGGGACTGATAACGGAAAGGATTGCCACAAGGGCATAGTCTGAAGCATTGGTTTCCACGACCAGGGGTAAGTCGGGTTCCCAGTGATGCAGGATAGGTGCCGAGGTGAAGGCCGTTTTGAGCAGGTTGAAAGACTTTTGACAGTCTTCGGTCCAAGCCCATGTCGTGCCTTTACGTGTCAGCCGGGTAAGGGGTACGGTTATGTCTGAATACTTAAATATGAAGCGACGGTAGAAATTGGCAAAAGCTAGAAAGGACTGGATGTCCTTGACCTTTCGTGGTTCAGGCCACTCGCAGATGGTTTTGACTTTGTCATCAGACATGGTGAGGCCATCGGTACGTAGGATGTAGCCGAGGAATTCGACCATGTCTTTGTGCCATTCACATTTGCTGGCTTTGACAAATAAGCCATTTTTTCTGAGTCGGCGGAGCACCTCTCGGATATGTTCTCGGTGCTCCTCGAGTGAGTCTGAATAAATCAGTATGTCGTCTATATAGGTGACAGCACAATGGTCTATTAGGTCACCGAGAATGTCATTCATAAACCTCTGAAAAGCCGCAGGGGCGTTGGAGAGGCCGAACGGCATGACTAGCCATTCATAGGACCCGTACCGGGTCTTGAAGGCAGTCTTCCATTCTTCTCCTTCGGCAATTCGGATCAGGTGGTACGCATGCCAAAGGTCGATCTTTGTATAGATTTGACCCTTTCGGGGGGCGTCTAGTAGGTCAATGATTAGAGGGAGAGGGTACCGGTCCTTCTTAGTCACTTTGTTTAGTGCTCGGAAATCAACACATAGCCGAAGGGAGCCATCTTTCTTTTGGACGAATAAGATTGGCGCTCTGTGCGGGGAACGGGAGGCCCTGATGAACCCCATGTTCAGGTGTTCATCAAGGAACTCGCGCAGGGTTTCTAGTTCTGACTGTGATAACGAGTAGAGGGGTGGATGAGGCATCTTGGCACCATCTTCCAGGGTGATCTTGAGATCGTAGGGTCGGTGGGGTCCTAGAGTGTCAGCTTTTGTTTTGCTGAAAATGTCAGCAAATTTGTGATACTCTTTTGGGACATTTTCGAGGTCGACCGGATCGGGGGGAGCGGACGGAACGGATGGGGCCTTGGCCGATTGTGCTGAGACGGCATTGATGGCCAAAGGTCCAGACGGAAAACCTGCGAACCTTCTAGTTTGCAGGCTCATGCAAAGGCGGCCGCATTGACTAGGGCTATTCGTGGGGCTTCTAATTTCGGAGAGGATCCTGGTTGAGGCCGTGGAGCAGCGGCAGATGCAGGCTGAACTGACGGCTTTGGGACGCACCTAGGGTCATTAGCGGTTTTTCGGAACATAATACTGCCCAATACCCAATCAATCAACGGATTGTAGCGGGTGAGCCAGTTGTGACCGAGTACTACTGAGACAGACGAATCTAGTGACGTGACATACATATGGATGGACTGTAGTTGTCCTGTCGGAAATTTGATTTGTAGTTCTACAGATTCGGTAATGACCGCATTAGTAGTGCCATCAAATAGTTTAAGGGGAATTGAATCCACGGAAGTGGTGGGGATCTTATGTTCCCGAACTTAGGAAGATTCTATGAAGCAGTGAGTAGAACCTGAATCGATCAGACATTGAAGAGGGGTTGCCGAGGAACTCGGTATCAAAATAGAAGATAGAGGGATTACCAAAGAATTAGGATTAAGAAGGGCAGAGGCATTAAGCTTAACCTCAGTTCCAGCACCTGCCAACTTGTTTGGCTCAGTCACCTCCACGGATTCCTCAGTTTCGGTGTCTGGGGTGTTAGTCGCCTTGCGGGTGGTAGATCTGGATTGTAGGGTCATAATCGTTAAGCAGTAAAGGGCACAGGAGGTAGTGTTAGTCTGAGTATACTGTCAGGCCTCGGTACTACCGATGGTACTGTTGGAACCGGCCAAGTCCTGCAGGCCGGTCAGGGTGGCTTGGCTTCAACGTACTTGTGCATTGCGCCCTGCCTCCTGTGTGTGCCACTAACTTGTAACGAGAACAGATACTCAGGCGAATGCCGAGGATGTTAGCCTGAGCAAGGACTTCTGAACAGAAGGAGGAGAGTAGGGAGGCATAAACCTAGTTGATACTCAGACTGAGGAACTATGTACACATATCCACTACTTATATAGGCTGAGAGGTGGAATGTGGAATAAGGGTGGCATAAGACATGGAAAAAAAGAATAAGGTATGAAGACCATGTGGAGGTATAGTCCACAACGATTAGAATAGAATAATGAGAGGGTAAGACAATGAAATATAAGCGGTGAGATTGTGGGAAAGAAATAGAACAATAAGGAATGGCCGAGAATAAAACAATAGGGCCGTGAGTGAGTGGCAGGGAATAGTGAATGTCCCATGGGTAAACGAGTGAGGGGGAAAGGAAAGGAGTATAGGGATGATAAAGAATAGGGGTTGGGGAAAAGGATAATGAACCGGGTGATAAACCGGGTGTACCAAACCGAAACCGTATGCCATGGAATGATGTGAGTGGGGGTTGGTTGGTCGGTACTGCCGAGTAAGTCAAAGCACAATGTATGGTCGTGACAATATGCAAAGACTGAGGTTTGTATGAAGCAAGCTATTCTGCTTAAATACCCCCTAGATCAAGACCATCCAGGTACATGAAGACCTGAGTTGCTTTCAAAGCATCCAGGGCTGGAGTTGGCAGCTTGTGGGTTGTAGTGGACTTGGTTATGTGACTATGTGCCTCTCAACAAGTTTTGTCACAGTTCTCATGTTACCTCACAAACAGTTCCAAAACACACTGCAAAACAACTACCATTTGAACTACACCAGTGACACTTCCCTGTAAGGCTTGCATATGCAATGACCATTAATAAACAACAAGGGTGAGATCCAGGAATAGTAAGAGATAGACTTATAGGAATTTTTATGGACAATCAATATGGCAGTGTCAAGAGGTATAAATAGAAGGAGAGAGTATGTTTTATTGAAAGAGAGATTCAAGACAACTAACATTTTATATAAAGAAATGTCACTCAAAGTCAATTGATACTTAATGATGGATAGGAATATTTGATGTAAAAATTATGAATGTAGATGAAGTAAGCCTTTGGCACCTTAGTGATGAAATCCAGTGCAGTGAGTGCCTTGAAAACTGAGCATTAGCACTTGATATGTTAGTGACATGATCGCAGCGAGGTTGCAATTGTCGCTCGACGTTTCGGAGAGGGATAAGAAAGCGCCAATTGGCCGGAAGATTAAATAAGCAACTGCAAAACTACAACGTGACCTTCTTTTCTCCGACTTCAAGAATCAAGACATCGTTAAACGATGGGTGAGAACCAAATCTTTTGTCTCTAGACAGTCTGTTTTTGAGATGTTTCCTCTTTCATTGTTTGTTCTCACCCCCTCTGTGGTGTGATTAGGTGAGTTTATATATGCTGCATGACGGTCCATTATCTTCACGAAACTAGGTATTTCCCGTTCTTCACGCCACAAGCGTTCCGCGACAGGAGCCCAACGTGCTCATTATCGTAAAAAGCGCAAGTTTGAGCTTGGTCGTCAACCTGCTAACACTAAGCTTGGCGCGAAACGGATACACACTGTGCGAGTTAGGGGGGGTAACGTTAAGTACCGTGCTCTTAGGCTTGATTCAGGCAATTTCGCCTGGGGAAGCGAGCATGTTACGAAGAAGACCAGAATCATTGTTGTCGTGAGTATTACTTTGTTGCGCATACTGGGGAATAGTTGAGTTGTGCTGGCGCAACTGTTCACAGGTTTACAACGCGTCGAACAACGAATTGGTCCGGACTAACACCCTAGTTAAGGGTGCCATTGTCCAAGTTGACGCTACACCTTTCAGGCAATGGTACGAGCAACACGTACGCCCTGGCTTACTTTTCCCTCTTACTTGCAATTGACCCACGATGTTGTAGTATGTTCAACCTGTGACAAAGCGGGTATCGAAAGCTGCGGCTGCTGCTACGACAGAGACGGCCCCTGCGGAGGAACAAAAGCGATCAAACCACCTGCAACGAAAAATTGATGAGAGGAAGAAGGGTCGGGTACTTCTGGTTCTTACTTTTCTAGTGTTGACGTTCCTTTGTAGAGGGAAAAATCGACTCTCTTCTTGAACATCAATTTAGTGCTGGTCGTCTGTATGCCGCCATCTCTAGTCGACCCGGGCAGTCTGGACGAGCTGATGGTTATATTCTTGAGGGCAAGGAGCTCGAGGTGGGCCTCCAAGAATTAAGATAGTTTCCTTACTCACAAACTCTGCTCAGTTTTACACGAGGAAGCTCAGGACCAGCAAGAAGCACGGCTAGGCGTCTAGTGGCTCATGCATTGCCTTGCTCGCTATGAACACCTTCCGAATGTCGATAAAACAGATAAAAAAAATGACTCGAGTCGGATTATGTTTAGTTGTTTTCCTATACGTATTGCTCCTGTATGCAGTTACTTGAACGTTTCTACGCGTTGCGCGCGCAAACGATTATAAAATGCGTGACTGCCGCGACTATTCCTACGCGACCCGCGGGACGGCGCGTGGCATCCTTACTTCATACATATCACAAGGATTTCAAACTCATTCTAGCATTATTTTGTGGAACTATAGGTGGCACACGGTTGCATTGTGTTCAGAGGTGGGTCTAGCTCCGGAGTTATTTTCTTGTCTCAGCCGGCCTTGAGCTGTCTCCGCTCATTCTGTTTGACCACATTTTGCTCAGAAGGGGTCTTTGGCTGCTACTGCCCAAAACCGTTGCTAAGCACGTCGGTCGTACTTTGCAATGGCCCCTCCGTCCTGGACAGATCGTGGCAAGAAACCCAAATCAAAATGGAGTATGACAGTCATGATGAACGCCAGGGATCTTTCGCGCGACGACGACTTTCTTAGGTGCGTGCATCGACCTTTTACCCTAAGGTTTTCTCTGAACAACTGGCCACTGATAGTCATTTACTTGTGGAACACTTGGGGACCGATGATAGCCCCTTACAAGTACATAAAATGGACCCTTCGAGACGCTTGCCCCAGCACAGTCCTGGAGAAGTTCTAACCATCGTTAAAAAGGTCTGTTCTTCAAATGTTTTTTGGATTCTTCGTCTGGTTAACAGAAGCACCCTGTATGGTTGGCTGACAGCATGTCGTGCGAAGAGGTGGCTCCTCGACTTCAGCGCACCGCGTCAAACGCGCTGTGGACGCACTGCTTGAGTACGTGGTCTGCCGTTTGAGCTAGGGTTGGCCTCATTCAATGTGCATGATAGGCTCAACGCTGTGAAGCAATATCTTCACAAGAGATCATCGTCTCAAATCAATGCGTTTGCAACGTATGTCTCCTAGTCCACCTCTCCGAGTTTGTCGACAGTATATGCTCAATAATTGATCCCAGCCATGCTTCTCGCTATTTTGAGTTGTATCTTCCAACTGGATCTATTGAAATTAGTCACACGTCTCGGTATTCACACCGAACTGGGAAGTCTGAATTGTGTATCCTCGCTACGACGCCACTTAAAGCTGGCCAAGTCATTTCGGACCTGAAAGGTTCACTGGCGCATCTCACAGCGGAGGAAGATGAAGAATTGAAGAAAACTGACAGTCGTAGAAGAGATGGTGGAATTCGCAGGGATTTCAGTGTTATCCATTCGAATCAAAAGAACAAGAGCCACTTGTTCTTGGGTCCAGCTCGGTTTGTTAACGTGAGTTGCGTTTACACTCCCGTTGGGCACATTTTTGACCCATCAATAATTGACTGTGGTAGCACGATTGCGACCATAACGTTGAATTATTCCGCGATGGACGGGTAATCACGTTTCGCGTTCTGAAGCCCATTGCAGCAGGTCAAGAGGTGACTGCACATTATGGCGAGGGATATTGTGCGCAATTCTAATTTTGTACATTGATGCTCCGAGAACGCACTTCAGAGAACCTAGCCAGCCTGATCTCCGACGTTATGTCAAAAGGGGGTCGCCAGGTTCTCTGGTGGGCGTTCACCGGACATCAATGCATCCCGTTCGATTGCACAACTAACGAGAATTTGACTTTTAGTTGGTAAAGGTAACCGACATTGCTTGTGTCAAACCTGCGAAAGACTTGGCAGAGGTGGCTATGCACCTGCCGAAAATTCTGACGCAGGATTTGAGGATGATTCCAGCACAGATGAGGAAACTAGAGAAGAGCGCATAAAAGCTGGCTTAGGACTTAAGGCCAAGGGAAATCCCAATGAGAGGCGTACCCGACGCGGGGTCTATGCAATCTTGCCCGAAGAGGACACTGATGACG
Organism: Chroogomphus rutilus; assembly: GCA_003314275.1. NCBI lineage: Eukaryota > Fungi > Basidiomycota > Agaricomycetes > Boletales > Gomphidiaceae > Chroogomphus > Chroogomphus rutilus. The sequence continues at coordinate 13,802 of QLPI01005798.1, read as the reverse complement.
AAGATCGAGTTGGCGCTACAGAAGCGGTGGTATCTCAAGTTCCCGTTCAGACCGTTGATTCAGGCGTTAAGGAAAAAAAGGCTGACAATCATGTTGCCAGTGAAACAGCGGTCGAAATAGCAGTAACTTCTCACGACTCTAACTCCCATTCTCTAGAGTCTCCTGTGCCCAGGCCTTCGACATTAATTTCTGGGGATTCATCTCACAAGTGTCGTGATGGGCATTTATCAGATACCTCTTCCTCGCTTTCGTCGTTATCAGATAGCGAGAAGCCGGTGTCCCTTAAAGAACCTTCTACACCAAGTGTTTCTCAGCGTTTGCATCCCCGGATGCTATCGTCATCTTCCACAGCAACGCCTTCCGTGCTATCTGTTCGACCCTCTCCTTCTGGAGGAAGTTTGAGTGTTCCGACCACGCCCGCTACCTCAAGGATGAGCACACGCTCTTCAACCGTTTCCCGCAGTGCAGGCAAGGACATTACCCCTCGTGCACAAGAATCGAACGTAGTGTCTCCCCTGCAGTCAGAAAAACGCACGTTACGTAGCTCCCGTGTCCCTGTTCAGCCTCAGGTTGGTAAGGGACAACCGAGTAGGAATGGTCAGGGACCCAAAGTTCAACATGCACGTCAAGCTAGGCATTCCTTGGGGTCTACACCATCTACACCAATCAATCCAGGTCCCTCGGATACTAAACGTTCTATTAGTATCGGCAGGAAGAACCTCCCGGATAAGGCTCACTCTCCATCGGTCAAGGCCTCAGTTGAGACGACACAGAATCAACAGCCGCAGCCTCATGTTCCTCGATGCAACACTTGTGCCAATGAACTCTCACACTTGATTGGTGTCAAGACCCTGAAAAATGCTATGCAGATTTGTGCTCGGTACGCTATCCTTCTGTATGAACCTTGTTCTACTTATTTTACAATGTATAGATGCAAGCGCCATTTTGCCATTTTTGGAGCTTCGTGGCCAAATCGCAATGCCTCTTCAGAAACCCTCTGTCCTACCTCACCTTCTGATTCCAGCTCGAATGAAACTGTGATCGATGTTCTTCATGATAATCTCAAGGACAGTGCCAGCCCTGGTCACAAACTCAAGCACTCAAGGAATGTGGAGAGTAAACATACATCGATGGACCGCCCTGCCAAGCGTCGTAAGACCGATTCTGTTTTGCATCCCAAGGCTGCATATCGTCACACGGATGCTCAATCTCATAATACGAATGGAAAGTTCAATAGTCTGGGCAAAGCGAAGAAATACTATGCGCAGAGGAAGTTGACTATACCGGGGGGCGCTCAGCGATCTCAAGCAGCTCGCGCCCTTAAAAGGGATATATCGAAGGGTATCCGTTCAAGTGCTGCCCCATCGTCCACAAGCCGAAAATCGGGAAAGGCTTCTCAAGACCAGGAGTCCGCTATAGACAAAGCTTCTCCCCCAATGAGCCTATTGGACGACAGCAATGACTTAGTTGACTCTCAAACGATCCGACATGTGGGATATTTGTCTACATTAGCAACTGCAAAATCTCTTGCAGCCCTTTGTGCCAAACCGTCACCCAATCTATTTGCTCGGAAGAAATGGGCAGCTTTCCCACCAAATAATATCGATCCTGCCGATGAAGATTCTTCAATGGAAACAAGCTCAGACCTCACTGACCTTACAGATCCAGAGGAGCAACATTCTCCGAAATCTGATCCCACGTCTGTTTCCACCTCCGGTTCCATCGCTGTTCCCAAGCTCGATCAATCCGGCCAGAAAAGGAAGCGTGAGTTGGTGGCCACAGATCGCAAGAGGATGGGCAAGGCTTTCTATATGAGGGACCAGAAGAGACCAATGCCTAAAGGGTGGGTACTGGTGTCGGATTCGTCTGAGGAGGCCGGAGACGATGAAGATGATGCAGTCTTGATGGGGACTCAAAACAGCAAGGAGTCACCGTCAAGCATAACAAAAGCAATGTCTCATCAGCCGCCTGTTGAGCAGACTGCTGACTCACCTGTTTCTGGAGTGGATTCTGTTTCTGGCTCTACTCCAACCCTGGTGCATACACCTTCTTCGCGTGCCACCAGCACGCCAACTCAAAGTTCAGGAACACTAATTGATGACCAAGTTACGACCCCCGTACCAACCAAGCGCGTTCTTATCACCTATTCTGTGAAGAGAAACGCAGCAAGCCGCACCCCTTCCACACCTCAGTCGCATAAGCGAAGGAAGGTTAATGATGAGAATGATAGTAGTCCTACAGGAGATGGATCTCAACCTATCTCCGTCAACCCAACAACAGAGACAAGTTCTGAAAGCTACAATCTTTCTCGCAACCAGGGGGAAAATGCTGGTCTGAAGCACGATATGTCACCCAAGGACTCTTCATTCGAATCTCCTATTCCATTTGGCACTGGCTCCAATGACGCTGACATATGCGGCTCGACTGAGCTTGAGGTTAGCCCCTTTCTATCCCCTTCAACTTCGGTCAAGGATAAAGTGGACGGTTTCCAGCAATTTATTCACACAGACCCTATATCAAAGGCCGAACAGGTTTCGGTCGTTGCGCTTAATTCAGAACACCGGATGGCGCTCCTGGATGCGTGTGCTTCACTCACGACACCAGTCCGCATCGCAGCCCCCGACTCAGAACTTATTCGCATGGCAGCCCCCGACTCGGAACTTATTCGCACCGCCCTCGAGGTATCAAATATAATTCACGGTACAGCATTTAGCTGCGGCTTTCCGGACGCCCGGACAACCTGGAAACCGAAATATCACTATTCTGATATTGAAGGTTGGAACTCGGATACTGGTCCTTGTTTATAGACTAATCCTACCCCCCCCCCCCCATCTTCCTACCTTTCGCCCACAATTGTTGCAACAACGCACATTTTTATCTTATTCTTCTTGACCATATTGTTTTCACTTGCTTTCTTTGGCGGTTCTCTTGCCATGTTGTCGTGTCGCATTGATTGAAGTATTTTGCGCAGAATGTATGGAGATGGTAGGCGCAGGATGTATGGTGTCAAGCTACCGAGCGGGATAATGTCGACTTTCCTGGCTCGTTATAGTATTTGTTTACGAGCTCTGGTCTCCTCTCCCTTTATGGTGCGGCTGAGAAGGTGGTTATGTACTTCAGCCTATATATCCCAGTTCTGCAGGCTTTGAAACCTAACGTTGGACTATTGGCTCTGTCTACGCGATGCACTGGCAAAACCTTAGATTGGAGGGGTATGCACTATGTGGTCATACAAAATCAGGGACAAGAAATTGATGTAGATCGAGGTCGGTTCCAGTCCGTATTGCCCACCCTATGTAAAACTATTCGCCTCATGGGAGTTCTCTTTCGAAGATTAATATCATTTTGACGCCCTTGCAGATCAATCTGCGATTACAAATGATCAGCGGTTTCATACTTGGCGAACAATTGAAGTGAGTTCAGCATCCTCCGACTCTATGGACATATAATAAAGTTTTTGAGATCAACATGAGATCAGATGACACCACCTCTCCGTGAGAGCCCGTAAAGCATAAGTATCTCCGTTTTGTAAGCCGTCTTTGCTCTAGCCTTTGCTTAAAGTTTAGCCTTCTGCCTTCATCTAGGATTACCGCCATGATCACACGTCCACTTAGAAGTTCACCCTCTCTACTATCTCACTACCTAGGGCTGGTCGCACTTGTTGACTTGGTTCAGGCTCGTATAATATTGACTCGTACCTCATCCACCCAAGGATGTTATGACCAATAGTAAGTGCAGCAATGCTCAGGCGTCGAACGATACTATGATACTTATCCCAGTACTTTCTAGTAACAACAGCGTGCCATGTCCCAAACACCCCGTTAGCAATGCAAAACTCATCATCGGGATTGTCGTGTCATGTGGGTATTGAGCACTCACTTGGTTGAATTAGCGTTATTGAATTTGCATTCTTGTATAGCTGTAGTCTTGGTGGCGATCGTAGGGTTTTTCCTCTTCAGAATCTTCCACCGAAGACCCGCGCCATCGTACCAGCATGTTTCACCTGGCACAGTCGTCGCAGATGATGTCATGATGCCTGCAGCACCGGGTGAAATGGGGTATGGTGGTATAGAGCCCCAAGTGCCGCATGTGGCGCCACAGTTGGGGTACTTTAGGCATAAATATGTGCCACGTGCGCCGCAGGAAGTTGAGCCGTCTCCTGCGCGCCCAACCTATGTCCCTCCATCAATCCCACCGCCACCATCACAGACCGCCGCAACGCACTACGGATATAGTGCAGCGCCTGTTTAACAACCCCGTCATTAATTAAAAATCCATCCACAGGCTCATTCGCGATATTTGTTTGTGCTTATGGTCTAATATATGCCATGAACTAGGTTGCTCATTAACATCCCTATGAATTCTAAAGACAAGTCGCTTAGAGCTCCTGCAAGTGCAAAGTCAGATATGAATAACATTGCCAATGGAAACCCACAATGTTGTTCAAATTGCCCGAAATGAGGTCCCTCCTGTGAATCGCTAAGTAGAGAAGAAATGACTAACTGTTTTCCAAAATACACCCGTCTGGAATGTCGATCCTCTGTCCCTCGTTTGCAGCGACTATAGGAGATACGGCACACCCCGAAGAACGAAACACAAACCTTCTTCAAGTGATCGCCCAATTTGATGGCGCTATTACCATTGGAGCAATAGCGTCGACGGGTGGACACTTATGACCCACGTGAATGTCACGACATGCTGAAGGTGTAAACCTAAGACTAAGTTCACAGCTCAGATATCTACATAGGTCTCTAGGATTCCTGTGTGTGAGTGCCGAAGAAACGAGCGTAGAACGCTAAATGGTAAATTAGGTAAAACCACATTCACGTGCCAAACCCGAAGGGATGGGGGATGACTTCAGCTACTGTACATCTGGATCTCTAATAAAGTTCCAGGCAAGGGAAAACGGTTTCCAACAAGTACATGATGCAACGCAAGCCTACAGCCTCAAGGAATCAAACTGGGGCTGAAACAAGGTCTGTATCTCCTCCCAAACCAGTCTTGTCTTTTTCATACTCGTCGCAGGTCGATGTTGTGATGCGCTTGATAGTCGTGGAGTGTATTTTTGAGGTATCGTCAATTCTGCGCCAAAACGTGAGGTATTCGAACGTATCCTGGACTGCCAGATTTTGGGATCAACATAGGTATGCTTCATCAGGGGTGTTTCCTCTTACCGGTTTGATGGTAAATATAAGAAATCCAACCAGTGGAGCTATAAAGCAAAGCGGTCGAAGCAAGAAAGACACAAAGAACAGGAAAACCCTTTTTGCAGCTTGTAGGAAATCAACCAAGATCGGGACACTGAATATGACTGCATGGAATCACGTTAACCCAAGTTCATAGAGTGTGGGATGGTTATGGCGATTGTACCTGAACATCATAACGCGCAGTAAAGTGGATAGGGAAACAGCGTTATCTGCCTTCACATGCCGGAAATTCCTCCAATGCCTGTATAGATGTTTCACAATCAGTGCTTCATGGAAAGTGATTGAGAAGTAATTAGTATAGGCAAAGATACCAGACATTGTACTGTCGTACCGTCAAAAGCCATAGTTATCAGCAGCAGGGCAAGCATCACGGCATAAACAACGTGCAAGCTATATAATGAATGATTGTGAGGTGATAATGTGATATGAGTTTCTGTATTTCTCACAAGGAATCAGTGCAATAGATTTTGACAGGACACGTCTTCAAAATGACAGATCCTGAAAAACTACATTTCTAGTGACAACCTGCATTTCAATTAGCAAAGCCAAAGCATGTATATTCAACTTTTCTGAACTCACAAAAGCAGACGGGACCACAAATGCAAAAAAAAAGTATGTATGGTCCAAATTCATCTCAAGCTTTGAATGAGAGGGATGAATATAATGGGTGGAGCAATAGAATGTTGCATGTGATGCCAAGATGGAATAGGCTGAATACACGTGGTACACTGGATTGACTGAATTCATCTCAAGTTCTGAATAAAAGGGATGAATACAATGGGTGGAGCAATAGAATGTTGCATGCAATGCCAAGACAGAATAGGCTGAATACATGAGGTATGCTGGATCGAGTGTGGTCTAGAGCATAAGGCTAGAATGTTGAATAGGCTGAATAGGCTGGATTGAATAGTCGGAGATAACAGCATAGTAGATCCTAATATTCTGGCAATAAGGTTGGTTCAGAGCAATAGGAGAGATTGAGATTGATAGTTCCCTGAAGGTAGCAGAAGAGATGCTTGACTGTCTTTTTTCACATGATTTCTCAACTCCTATCTTTGTATTACTTGAAAGGTAGAGGACATACGGTTTCTGCAAAGGTCACGTGATGTGACTGTCACAGTTATGGCACAAAAATTTTCATTGTTGAGTCAAAATTTTATATCCTGCTACAGAGGATGGTGAATTGTTTTTGGAAATAATGATTAAGCTACATAATATCAGCCTTGTCCAACTCAGCTAAAATAGTATCTGGCATGTTGCCAGATCCTTGTGGGAAATGGTGGATATGACACTTGAGTCACGTGACCTTAGTGAAAATATAGGTGATTATGTTAGCGCAAAATTTTGTGACCAAAAATTCTTGAGTGTCAGACTGCTTAAAGATATGATTATCAATTTTGGGAAGATATTTGAAAGTTTGGATATACTACATTTGCAACAGTGTTTTTTTTTTCAAAAAGTACAACCAAGACCATGTACTGTACGTATAGTTATATGCCATTGATCTGTGGTCTCAGAATCAAATTTTGAGCAATGTTGCCAGATCCTTGTGCAATCCTCTACCTTATGTTACTTAGTATGAAAACTAAGGTACATATAAGCTTGCTTTTTGAACCAGACCCTGAGTATCTAAGTGCAAGGACTATAAAATTTGAGTCAAGTCCTGCATACATCCTTTTCAAGAATATTACTCCATAAAAATCTCTATTCTAAGGCTCTTAATTCAAATATAATCATTGAACATTTCAAAAAATAATTGTACACCTTAGACAAATAGGTCAAATCATCTGAAATGATATGACATCTGGATGTCTAATAAAGGAAAGCAAAGGGACAACAGTTTCCAACAAGTATATAATGTGACGCAAGCTCTAGTCTCAAGGAATCAAACTGGGGCTGAAACAAAATCTCTATCCCCCGCAACCCAGTCTTTTTCATGCTCATCGCAGGTCGATGTGGTGATGCACTTGATAGTCATGGGTTCTCTTTTCGAGGTCTCTTTAATTCTGCTCCTACACACGAGATAGTTGATCATGTCCTGGAGTGCCAGATGATCAATATAGGTGTGCTTCATCAGGGGTGCTTCTCTTACCGGTTTAATGGTAAAGACAAGAAACGCAACCAGCGGAGCTATAAAGCAAAGCGGTCGAAGCAAGAAAAGATACGAAGAACAGGAAAACCATACTTGCAGCTTGTAGGAAATCAACCCAGATCGGGATACTGAAAATGATTGCAGCATCACGTTGACCCAAGTCCACAGAGTGTGGTATGGTCATGGCGATTGCATGCGCACTACCGTTAAGTCAAGATCAAACATTGAAAGGTAATGAAGAATGTCTAATGAACACATACGCAGTCACCGCAACGCGGAACAGACTGAATATCATAACGCGCAGTAAAGTGGATAGCGAAACAGCGTTATCTGTCTTCACATGCCGGAAATTCCTCCAATGCCTGTACAGATGTTTCACAATCAGTGCTTCATGGAAAGTGATTGACAGTAATTAGTACAGGCTAAGATACCAGACATTGTACTGTCGTACCGTCAAAAGCCATAGTTATCAGCAGCAGAACAAGCATCACGGCATAAACAACGTGCAAGCTATATAATGAATGTTTGCGAGGTGATAATGCGACATGAGTTGCTGTATTCTCACAAGGAATCAGCGCAATAGAAATTTGATGATAAGGCTCTTCGAAACTTCGGATTCTGAAAAACTACATTTCCAGTGCCAACCTGCGTTTGGATCAGCAAAGCCGAAGCATTTATGCACGACTTTTCTGAACTCACGAGAACAGAAGGGACCGCGAATGCAATGAAAAGTATGTATGGGGTGATAACAAACTTTGCAAACATTAGTGAAAGAGAGTAAGGGTGAACGGTGCGAGATATCAAACGTACCACACACGTCATCCACCGAACTTGGTGCCTTCCATGGCTGGAAGGATGGCCATGAGTAGCTTCATGGAGGTTGAGCCAGAGCTTGAAGCAGGATTTAGTCCGTCCCAATGAACATGAAATGACATATACCTGGATGACGAGAGCCAACGTAGAGGAGGCAGTCATGACCTGTGCACCTTGGGTAAATGCAGTTTGCGCGACACATTCCATTGGTGGTGCATATCCAAGCGGGTCGGCGACCGTGTTGCCCTTGGTACCACGATAGAGTCTGGGGAAAATCAGGTAAGAATTCGTTGTTAAGCGGAAAATTGTATAACTGACAGCAAAGAGAACACGATGCTGGAGAAAATCCAAGTGATGCAAAAGTTTAAGTAAGTGGGGTCGCGGCGATGTTTACTAGAGAAAACACCAAAAGCAAGTACGATGACCAATCCAATGTGTCCGCCCGCAATCTGCAAAGCTAGGAATGCTGTTTGACTGTATCTAAGGTCTGTGAGAGTCTCACGCGTGAATATTTGAACGTGTATACGATGAGGAAGTTGAGCAAAAATACACACATGTGCTATCAAGGTCGAACTTGTGAACAATGGCAGCAGCCGCGGATGGGAGCTCAAGCTGAAATTGAACGTTGATACCCTCGCTTTGGCACTGAGTCATTTCAACTGTGAAAGAAGATCAGACAGACTAATAATGTAATTAATAAGTGTATATGAGCAAACAGACTGTCTAGAAAGATTTGAACCATGGCGGCATCCTGTGGGTTGCTAGTCTTACACACATGACATTCCCCTTTAGCCTTGATAAATGGGATATTGCAGGCGCAGTGTCGGGTATTGCAGTTGGCCTTCAGCTTTTCGAAATTGACGCATGTACTATGACACTACAAAACATGACTGAGATCACCAAAAGGACCCATGTGAGGAATTGGCACTCACATCCATGGTTGAAGACGGACCTGTCTGCCTACGAATCCCCGCGATCGAAGAAAAAATATATCCAGGCCTTGCATTGGCTGTGCTGGTTTATTAGTGAATGGCTTATGACTTGCAAAATGAAAGCTAACAGCAGCCTGCAACCAGTGCTAGAAGGAAAGCGAAATAAGGGAAGCGCATAGTCGGCCGGCGACCGTTTGAAGGTTGTCAAGATGATGTAGAAGTCAACGTCAAGAGGGGGCAGTATAAAAATACCAGGGGACCCTTATGTATGCGGTCCAACCTCAGAAGTAGAAGCATTGAAGGCTCATCCTCAAAGATACTATCACGATGTAGGTCACACGCCGACTTCTCCATCAGAATCGGTATAGATTGTAAAGATGCAGTCAACAGAGTTGGCACAGGAGTTACTTGCATATCGTCCGATTGGTACCTGCGATCGAAGTGACGTTCAAGGTTTGTGTAAATGATCTCTTACGTAAGTACTTTGATCGGCGCCAGCGACTGGGTTTGGTTATGCGTACCGCGGTGCATAGATTAAACAATACATTAAAGCATTGACTAACAGGTCGCCAGGTAATTTGTCCACAATTTACAGAAAGGTATAGTTAAATGGCCCTTTCAAACTAATTTGGAAAGGACTATGTCCAACATCGAGGGGTGTGAACACTAATTCGACAGATAAAAAGACAAAGCGCTGCGTGAAAAAGAATCCTCAACGTCCAGTCATGTTCCATATAGTACCCCAATCACCAAGAAAGATAAAATCAAACGGTGGTGGAAACGAGCTTCCTGTCTTCTTCCATCATCGTCTTTTTACGCCATGGCTCAGCCGCCCCGACAAAAATTGGTGTATCTATCATCCTGAATGTCTGACTGCCAGGCGCCGGTCTTTACTGTAAAGCTCTGTAATTGAAATTGCGCCAGAACATGAGGATGCCGATCATGAAACTCAAACCCTACTTACCCTGTTTAAACCATTGAGCCCCAAGTGCCACATGTGACACAGCAATTGGGGTACTCTGTTGAAATGCACAATGCTTAATGTTGTTGAAGGGACCAGCAATATGGCCGCTGTTAGGGATCAGGGGATGCCCCTCAAATTCTAGTCATTTTCCAAACCAGTTCAGCATTCAGGAATCCAAACCTCTCCTCTCAAGAAAATCCCACTTTAAATCAGTCTTATCTGGACTACCAAAAAAATGGTATAATATTTTGGCTGGCCATTTAAGAGTGAATTACTCCCAAGTAATTAACTCTTAAAGCATTGAGCACTCCAAGCCTAAGGAAAACCTCAAAAACACATACATTTTTGCCTATCTCTACTTGGACCCACAGGGAACCACAGCAAGATGCTGTCAGGGGAACCCTCAAGAATTGGTCCCAACCAAAGTCATACTGACCAAGGGCCATACCCACTGCCTGAGATTCATTCCGTACACTCTCAACCATGCCAACTGAGATACACACTGAACGAGCATTATGGCTAGCAGCTGCCATCAGTGGGTATCAACTGTGGCTATCAACCACACCTTTGGCAGTCACTGGTGATAATGGTGCCCTGGTTCTACATCTGACCAGTGTGGGAAGTGATTCCTGATATGAGCACAGCACCCTAGCAACAGTACATATATAGTCATAGTTAGTGGGTGAAGGGTTCCCTAGAGTTTGCTCTTTGGATCCCCCTTTGCCAGTGTGCCACCCAAGGGTAGAATGCTTTTCTTAGGTTTCCCTTACAGTAGAAAACTCTCCCTACAAGTACCAGCTGTCCTAACCATCCAACTCCAAATTGAACCCCTTTGGAAATGATGATAATGGCAGCCCCCCCTCATTTACCATATAACAACACACTACCTCCCATGGATTTACCTCAGCTCAGGAAATATTAGACTGACTAGCCACTATGAGCAGGAGTTGTTGAGAAAGAGAAGGGAGAAGCAGGAGCTGGAGGTGAGGCTGAGTGCATTGTAGACCATCACAACAAGCCTAGTGACAGGCCTCCTGACCTGTGCTTGCCAGTCTATAAAGCATACAGCCAAACCAGTGAGGCACTCTGAGTTCAATGGTGATCACACAAATGGATGGGCATTCATGCAGTTATACACCCTCTACCTCAGCATCTGTATGAGTGATTTCCCTGATAAGCAGTCCCAGATCCTCTGGGTAACTTCCTTCATGAAGTCTGGGAGGGGAGCAACCTTTGCTGCCTGAGTATTTGCCCATGAAGCAAAAACAGACAGGCTCCTTTATGCAAACTGGAAGGCATTCATTGAAGCCTTTTGGCAGCATTTCTACCCCCTACATGAAGCTACTGTGGTGGCAATCAGTTGGAATCATAGAAGTACCACCAGGGCATATGTTCAGTCAACGAATACATTGACCATTTTGAGGACCTGGTCAAGAAAGCCAAATATACTGATGGTTGGTCCATTGTCATAAAGTTCTGTCAAGGGCTCGATCCCACTATCCAAAGTTGCATTGAGATAATGCTAGATGGAATGCCAAAAGATGACAATGTCTTGGCATGGTACATAGCAGTGAGGGTGGTAGCACTCACATGGCAAATGAGGCCATCCAGGGGCCCTGATTCATGACCTCACACACCTCTTTACTACAGAACCACAGATGACTCAAAGGGTCAGTGAGCCCCCAGCTAGACAAATGCACCTGCACTCCTCAAAGCACCAGTGTCATCGGTTCCACCCCCCTTGGCCCTACCTCTAGGACCCATGCTCTTAGATGTGGATGAAACCAGACAGTGCTACATACTGCCTCTCAGGTACTAATGCTACAGTAAGGCCAGGCACTTCATCCAAGACTGTCCTCAGACACACAATGTCTGCTTCATAAGGTCTAGGGAGTATGAAGAGCTGATGGAGTACTGGATAGTTGCTGCTGATGTTCAGGAGATGAATGAGACTGAAGGGAACAAGGAGGTGGAACTAGAGGATTTTGTACAAGGCAGTAAGTGAGGGATGTACCCTTGCTGCCTTTGTTTAATCGTTTTGCTGCTCTGTCTATAGACTCTGGTATGGAAAATATAACCCAGTACTCAGACATTGAATCCTCAGGTACAAACAATAAAGACACACCCATAACAGACATGCCTAAATCCCCATACCACCCTCCTAGGCTGAAATGCTGGGAACAGGCCCTCCTGAAGCAATATACAGTAGCATCCACTCCCTCTCTGAATTTACTGAACCTCAAGGTAGAATCCAGACTACTGACATAGCCAAGGTCAAGGGCATGACTGCACTCTTAGACAGTGAAGCCACTGGACTATTTATAAACCACAAGTTTGCAGTGGCAGAAAGGCTGACCATGTATCCCTTGACCTATCCTGCACCAGTGTACAATGTCAATGGTACCCTGAATGAAGGAGGAGTGATTTGGCACATGGTCGATGTCATCTTATGGTATCAAGTTTACTTGGAACAGGTGATATTTTCAGTCACAAACCTAGGGAAGCACAAGATGGTCCTTGGCTACCCCTGGCTCCACAATCATAATCCTAAGGTTAATTGGTAAGCACAAGAGGTTACACTGAACAGATGCCCCCTCCAATGCCACACCTGCCAGGTTAAACTGCAAAAGGAATACCAAGAAGAAATGGCAATCTGAGCCCTCCAAGCTGGCCCTTGCTGTGCATGATGGACAAGGATCCTGAGGATGTTGAAGGTACCAATGGTGGTGAACCCTTCCTCAAACCAGGTGATACCTCTTCATGACTGTGGCCCAACAAACATTCTGGCCTCAACCATCGCCATGACTACCATGGTGCAACAACTAGCTGAACAAGCCCTCTGAAGTATTCCCCCAACAGAGAAAGGGTTGATCCCACTCTATCTCCAAGACTTCAGCAACCTCTTTGAGAAAGAATCCTTTGATTCCCTTCCCAAGCTAAGGATATGGGACCATACAATAGAACTGGAGCCTGGCATAAAACTCTCAGCATACAAGGTGTATCTCCTCTCCCTGAGTGAGCAGTGGGAACTAGACAAGTTCCTATAAGAAAACCTCTGCATGGGTTGCATCTGCCCCTTGAAGTCTCCTATAGGAAGCCCTGTACTCTTTATCAAGAAAAAGGATAGGTCCTTGTGGCTAGTCCAGGACTACTAAGTGCTCGATATGATGACAGTGAAGAACTACTACCCCCTCCCCATTGTCTTGGAACAAATTTCACAGCTCCAGGGAGCCAAGTACTTTTGGGGGTTCAATAACATACAGATCAAGGAAAGAGATGAGTGGAAGGTAGCCTTCCAAACAAACTGAGGTCTTTCTGAGCCCCTCATCATGGTTTTGGCCTCACTAATAGCCTGGTGACATTCCTGTTAGAATGACATTGCCGAGTTCCCTGTTCCTTATTAGGCAATTCAGCATATGCCCATTTCAGCCATACAATCACCCTTGCATTTTCAATCTATCTTATATTCCATCTTGGCATCGTATGCTACTGTCAAGTCCACGTACCGAGACCCATCCGCCGGCAGTGCCGACCGAGCAAACATCCCATATCCACGACCAAGTGCCCGCGTTGCCTGCATAACACTTGGTGCGACGGTCCCGGCTCGGCACATTCGCCATCCGTACTCCTCGGCTCGTTTCACCTCGGGACTCCCCGTCCTTGTATTATCCTCGGACGCGAACCCATTGTTTTATATCCGGCCACTCCTTATTGTTCCATTTCAAGTCACGACCCTATTATATTGCCTTTTATTGTTCTATCCCCGTTTTGCATTCCTTGTTCTAATTTTGTTC
>QLPI01005796.1:0-18521 GCA_003314275.1 Chroogomphus rutilus | reverse complement strand
CAAGCAGCTGCATTCCCAGTAAGTCCCTTGTAATATGCAGCCATAATTCACCAAGAACAATTTATAAACTGCCATATCACATTAGCTGGGCATGCATCAAGGTATTGTTTTGCTACTGTCTGTCAAGCCCACGATACCGTGCTCTGATTTACTTGGCAGTACCAACCAACCAACCCTTACTCACCAGTGTGTGGCCTTGGCTCAGTACATTTGGTTCATCATTTGGTTCATTATCCTTATCCCACCCTCCTATTCTTTATTATTCTTTTATTCCCTGTCCTTCCCCTTGCCCGTTTACCCTTGGGACACTCACTATTCATTGTCACTTGGCAGTGGCCCTATTGTTTTATATTCGGCCACTTTCTATTGTTCTATTCTCACTCATTCTTTTGTTCTCGGTCATATTTCATTGTTCTATTATCATCCACATTCCTTGTTCTATTCTTGATCATTGTGGACAGTACCTCCACATGATTCTTCATACCTTATTGTTCTCCATTCCTTGTGCCACTCTGTTCCACATCTCACTTATTAACCTATATAAGTAGCCAATGTATGTAGATGGTTCTTCGTTCTGGAAATCAACTAGGTTTACGCCTTCTTGTCCCTTCTCCTGTCTAAAGTCCTTTACCTGGGCCGACACTCTCGGCATTCTCCCAGGTATCTCTTCTGTCCCAAATCAGTGGCACGTACGGAAAGTAGGGCGCAATGCATGAGCACGTTGAAGCCAAGCCACTACAATTGGCCACTCCTCGGCATTCCCGGAGCCTGACACTGTCTTTGCATCCTCAAATGTCTTCCTTGGAATTTCTTGATAATGGAATTTTGCCCATCCCCAGTACTATTGTTATATTTTAGTTTCATAAAATAATGCAAGAAAGTAATAAAATAAATACTTGCCATTTCAATAGGGTTCATCTCACAATGAAATTTAGGCAAGAAGATACATTCATGCCCTGCATTTTGAATAAGTGCCTCTGTTAAGCTTTGGGTACTGACAGACTTCGGTACTACCAAAGGGTGTCAGGCAGACAATGGCCAAGTCCTCCTGGCCAAGAGTAGTGGCATTGGCTTCAACGTACTCGTGCATTGTGCCCTACTTGCCGTGCATGCCACCGATTTGCAACAGACTGATACTCGGGAGGATGCTGATGATGCTGGCCCAAGTCGAGGACTTAACAGAGGGGAAGAAGGTAGAAGGGCCTAAGCCTAGTCGATACCCAGAATGAGGAAATATGTACATGTATGTCCTACTTATATAGGTTAAGAACCGACATGTGGAATAAGGAATGTGAGACAACAAGGTATGCAGAGCATGTGGTTATTGTCCACAATGAGTAAAATTAAAATGAAGGGATGCAAACCGGCATAGAACAATAAAGGATAGAATAATAGAAGTGTGACCAAAGATAGGACAATAGGGAGTGGCCGATTATAAAACAATGAAGTTGTGTCTGAGGATAATACAAGGATAGGAAGTCCTGAGGTGAGACAGACCGAAGGGTGAGGACAAGGAGTGTAGATGGTGGATGTACCGAGCCGAGACCGGTGTACCAAGTGTTATGCATGTGGCGTGGACACTTGGTCATGGATATATGATGGTTGCTCGGTCAGCACTGCCGAATAAACAAGTCTCGGTATGTGTACTTGACAGCCTCCAGCTGAGAAATTTGATTTTCAAAATCATCTTGGTGACTGAGGATGCAAGCCATGCAGCAGTTTGTGTTGTTAGCTGGGCAAACAGGTTTGCACTTTGCTTTTTGCCTTGAACATTGAAACCCCTTTCTTCAAGAACTGTTTTGAGTCCCTTTAGTTCCCCATTTAATGTGGTCATTTTTTGTACCTGGCCTCGGAATAAAGGGTTTGGATTAGATTGGGGAATTATGGTATCTTTCTGTTTGTATTGCTTGCCTCCATCAGATTTATTCATCTCAAAGGCTTTGAGAGCATCTGGGGCAAGAGATCCATGAGCAGAAGACTGATTATAAACAAATAATGTAATGCACCCAGGAAACTGCTTTTCAAAAAATGCAAAATCTGGGCCAATGTCAAGTACATGTACCGAGGTTCCGGTTATTTGGCAGTGCCGACCAAGCAGCCATTCTACGTCCACGTACAAGTGTCCACGCCGCATGCACGACACTTGGTACACCATTCTCGGCTCTGCACGTCCACCATACCATCTGCTCATTCCTTGATCCACTTCACCTCGGGACTTCCTGTCCTTGTTCTATCTCCGTACGCAACCCTTGTTTTATAGTCATGCACTCTCTATTGTTCTGTCCCTGACCCATTCCCTATTATTCTATCGTTTATTGTTTTATCCCGGTTTACATTCCTTGTTCTAATTTTACTCATTGTGGACAATAACCGCATGCTCTGCATACCTTATTGTTCCACATTCCTTATTCCACATGTCACTTCTTAACCTATATAAGTAGGACATGCATGTACATATTTCCTCATTCTGGGTATTGACTAGGCTTAGGCCCTTCTACCTTCTTCCCCTCTGTTAAAGTCCTCGACTTGGGCCAGCATCACCAGCATCCTCCTGAGTACCTGTCTGTTGCAAATCGGTGGTACGCACGGCAAGACATGAGTACGTTGAAGCCAATGCCACTACTCTTGGCCTGCAGGACTTGGCCATAGTCTGCCCAACCTTTCAACAGTACCCCTTGGCAGTACCGAAGTCTGTCAGTACCCGAAGCTTGACAGCCAATAGTTGTTCCGCATCCCAGCATGCATCACCATTTGATCCAGGGTAAATAATTATGCGTGCTTCATCAAGAATTTTGCCTACCTTATCAGTGTAGACAAGGCGACCAGTTTCAGGATTGATATATTCTGATACATGTATAAGTCAGCCTCTTCCTTTTTTTTGCAGAACTATCTGGCCTAGCTTAAGCCTGAAAATATAGATATGTATGAGTTGTAAAAATTCATTCATATAATTATAGTAAACCATACCAAGCTGATGATTGTATTCATTTGCATGGAAACAAGACTCATTTTGAAAGTTAGGAATGATTTCTTTCTTTCTTGCCATCCTGTAATATTGGGGGAATTCTTGTAAAATTTCCTTCATCATCCTGGACCTACTTGGCTATTCGTTTCTGGTACTTTGTTATGGCCCATGCCCCCAATAAACCCACATTAATCCCCACAACCACCTGCACCATTTCTGGGACCTTTCCGACTGCCCAAAGCCTGAACAACCGCTTTCCGAAATCTGTTGTACCAACCCAAGGTTCCATGTTCCCAAACCTCCGAAGATTCTGAAACCAAGGTTCTGCTCCTTTGATAAATGATGCGCAGGATCATCATGTACCTCACTCCCTTGTTCTTCGTTCTGTATTGCCCCTTGTACTCTCTTCCCCCCCTTGTCTTTACTCGGCAAAAGTTAGTACAAAGACTAGATACATGTATATAAGACACCAGTCGACCTGACTATTCGCCAGTATGAATATTGATTTAATTCTGCATTGTAGTTTCCGATTCAGTTCTGGTAAACTTTCTGACTTTCCAAAATTAGAGACAGACAATTGAGGAGGGTGCAACACATAAGTTGAAGCCAAGTCCCTGCAACCTCGAACCACTTGAATCACCTAATACTGTGAACAGTCTTAGACCCCCCGGCACTTCCTGTCTTTCCACCCCTTTTCTGATTCTGACCGTGAACCCACGACCTTAGTCCCTCTGTCTCCAGAGTACAAACCCCCCCTGGGAAACCATTTGGAACCTCCAGAAACCCTTCCAGAAGCCTCTAGCTAAGTGCCAACATGTGGATTTAACATACTTCTCCATCAGTGGCAAACATATGTTCTTGCAGTACTCAACCACATCATTGTATTCATGGCCATCCATATAAACCCCTTTTTTAAGAGCCTTGTGGTGCCACCCTAGCTTAATTAACCAACAATGTGAAGTATGAAGACCAATTGGATGGGAATAATGGAAAATGAATGAAGGAAGAGTGGATGAGGGATAGGAATGGGGAATGTGGATGATGAATGTGCCAAGCCGAGACCGACATACCAAGTGACATGTGTGTGGTTTGGTCACTCATGTGTGGAATTAGACTAATCGTTTGGTTGGCACTGCCAAGTTACCCAATACTCAGTACATGTACTTGACAGGCACCTATTGAGCTTCAAGTCTAGGATTTCTGATATCGCATATTCAGGTTCTCTGTCAACTTCTATGGGTGGTTGTGTAGGGTGTATATATACATCTCACCCCTGAGAGGTCAATCTGCAATATATTTCTATTTCTTATTGTTTTTGGTGTCAATCCATGTGTAATTTGATTCTAAAATTTTCAATATTTTATCTGTATTTTTCCCCTCAAAATTGAGGGAGTTATTTTGTATCTACTGTATATTACTGATGCATGCTTGCACTCGCACAACATGACACATGTGGCCAGCTCTCTCAGAAGGGACTAGTAGGTTGGCTCCATACCAAAGCAGTGGCTTAGGGGCCAGCTCAGGCATATATGCAGGTGAAACACCACCTGTGTACACATCCCTCCTCAGTGGTTGATAACACTGACTGATTTTTCTTTCTTTTACACTGTAGTTTAATATTTTAGGTATTATTCTCAAATAAATACTTAGTGGTTGATAATACTGCGAGTTTAATATTTTAGATTGTCAAGTTATCAATCATAGAATTTGCAGCAGGAATCGGGGTAGGCAGAAGTGATGTGTTGTGGGTATCAAACAGAGGCATGGCATTAGGAGCAGACCGCTGAGTAATCCAGAATGCAAAGGGTTTTGCATTATGTCCAGTAATGTTTCATTTGCTTTTTGGACAGCAGCCAGCAGGCATTATGCACCCCGTCAACCTGTGGCTGCACCTCCACAACCCATGGCAACACCACCTCAGCCCATGGCTGTACTGCCGCAAGCCAGGCAGGCTCCACAAGCTGGGCCACCTCCTAGGGCCAGGGCCCCTATAAACCCAGCCAACAATAATGACCTTTTAAACACCATTCTTAAATTCGGCAGAACTGCCTGGAATCACTGACAGGATGGTCAAACCACTGTTTTGGAACCATTGATGCTTTAACCCGAGAAGCATGACAAAACTTTGGTGTGATAAAAGCCTGATCAAGTTCTCCAACAAGATGATAGCAAGTGAATGCCAGTCCGGGTTGTTGTCCAAAAAGAATTATTTAGAGGGGGCCTTGGCAGGTACCTTGTCAATTACATGTAGGAATAATAGTTTATGAGAATAAACTATTAGTTCTACCCTTGTCTAGGATTATTTCCACTTGAAGTTCTATATAATCTGGGTTTAGTTCTTTTACTATGTTTTTGCATACCTTTTCTGTTTTAGCCGAGAACCTTCCACTTCAGTAGAAGGGTGAGCTTCACTCTTTGGAATGAACCTCTTGTTTGCCAATTGGTCTTCAGACCTCTTGACGGAAAGGGTGGCAACTGGTCTTCGGACCAATGTACCTAAGTGGTCTTTGGATCGACTTATATAAGAGTACTTGCTGTACTAGATAATCCGATAGATTAAGGATAAGAGTAAGATTGATTGATTCAAGTTATGCTACAGAACTAGTCTCTATATATACTAATTCTAAGCTGATTATGTAACTCACTGATAAGGCAAGACTTTCCTGAAATTAGTGGAAGGGTGTGGAAAGGAATAGGAAGTCCTGGAAGCCTGTAGAAGTTACGAGTCACCTTATAAGTCACTATACGAGTCACCTTATAAGTCACTATACGAGTCACTAATGAGTCATATTCCCACGACTGGTAGTCTTGTGACTGGTCAAGTCACAAATATTAATAGTATGTGAGTCGTGCTTCTGGGCTGACCTTATATGTAATAATTATCACATAAACCCAGGAATTTGTTGTACAATTGAGTCTTGAGAGCTTGAACCAGCAGTTTGGCACCATTTTCCATGTGTGATTGTTTGGCACCTGGTTGTGGGTCCTTGTGGGTCCAAGTAGAAAATAAGCGAAAATTATAAGTGTTTTTAGAGGTTTTCCTTGGGCTTGAAGAGCTTGATGATTTAAGAGTTAATTACTTAAAGGTAATTCCTTCTTAAATGGCCAGCCAAACATTATAATATTTTTTGGTAGTCCAGATAAGACTGATTTTAAGTTGGATTTTTCCTTGGAGGAGAGGTTTGGATTCCTACACATTGAACTGGTTAGGAAGTGTCCAGACTTTCAAGGGATCATCCCCTGTTCCCTAACAGCCACCAGGATTTGAGAACTGGAACCCTTTGATGGGACTGACCCAAAGAAGTTTAAGGGTTTCATCTTCCTTTGCAGAATGAACTTCTGCACCTGGCCTAACTCATTTCCCAATGACAGGCAAAAAGTCAACTATATGGTCTCCTACCTGAAAGGAATAGCTCTGGGATGTTTCGAGCCTTACCTGATGGGTAACCCCAATATGGACCCCTGCTGGACCAGCAATTTGGAGCTTTTCATCGATGAGTTACAGATCAATTTCAGCTCTTGGGACAAAAGAGCCGATGCCGAGATGGCTCTTGAAAAGCTAACTATGCGGACAACCACAAAGCCACTAGGTTTTTTGTAGAATTTTATAGGCTTATGGCTTTTGTTGACTACAACAACAATGCTCTCCTCCACAAGGCATACATGGCACTACCGAAACACATCAAGGATGGCCTCATCCACTTTGACAAACCCTGTATACTCGACAAACTTCAAAATTGTGTTCAAGATCAACATGAGGTATTGGGAACAAAGGGCTGAGCAGTCTGCAGAGGGCAGTAATGAGCCGAAGAAAGATATCAAATCAGACAGGCCTGGCAACAGATCCACCTCGGACAACCACTAGCAACATAACAGCAACGATAACAGCAGCAAGGACACGTCTAAAAACAAGGATGGGAAAATGCCCCAGCCCAATCTACCCGAGTATACTAAGACCCTTGGCAAGGACAACAAGCTTCTCCCAACTGAACGACAAAGATGCATGGACAACAACCTGTGTCTCCTCTATGCCACCAGTAATCACAAGGTCACCGAATGCCCCAAGGCAACCAAAGCCCATGTGACTACCACTCCCCACTCCATCTCCCAGGCAGCTGATGCCTTGGACGTCAATACTGAGGACTCAGCAATGGTGATCGAAGAGTAGTCTACCATCCGTTAACCTCTAAGCACACCGAGAGTTGCGTTAACTCAGCGGATGCTAGTAGTGAGGTTTATATCAATGCTCCTACATCTCCTTACTTTCCATTTAATTCCATCCATCATCTGACTGGGTGCTGAAAATTTTTGGCAACTCACCTTGCATGCTTGATCATATCAGCATCTATTCATAGTTACCCCTTTATTTTATTCTGCTTTAGAATTCTTGATCTAGTACTGCTAATTCGGTTATCACTGAATATATAGACATGTCAACTAGATCTTCTGCCAGGACAATCTCAGTCTACCCATCTGTCTGACATATTACTAGATCCATCGGTCAGCAATATTCGGTCACAACTCGCTCACCCACTATAATCCATTGATTAACAGGGTATTGGGCAGTATTACATTCTGTCATGCCACTAACGCCTTTAGATGCATCCCAATGGCCTCGGTCCAGTCAGCACTTGCCACTGTTCCAAAAGCCTCACCCAGGATCCTGTTCTGTCACTGGAAGCTCTGCCAATAGCCCTCATCAATGCAACTGCCTTGCATATGCTTGTATACCAGAATGGCTGGCAAGTTTTTAGCTGGGACCTCTCGGTCAGCAGTGCCACTCAGCACGTTCAGCCAAGGTCTCTTCCGTCCATCCCCATCCATTCTTGTTTCATCTGCTCCATATATTCACATTAATATGCTCTTACCACTCTTTTCCATCCCCTCAGCTTAAGGCCAGCACTCTTAGTAGACGATAGGATGTCTACCTAAAAGGGGGGGTGGCGACTAGCTAGAGATACTTCAACCTATGCAATCTACCCTCCCGGAGATATCCCTCTCCCAAAAACCCCCTTCTATTTACCACTCCAATCCCATCCTGACCTTAATTCCCATCCATCCTGCCCCTACATTATCCCGACACTCTATTCCCAACCTTATGATCACACCCACTCCTGAATACATCCCTCTCAATCCACCATCAACCTCTCTTTCCTTCTGTTTATCATGACCGGATCTGCCAAAAACTCCAGCATGTTCACTTATTCCTTTCTCCTCATATGCCTTTACTTCTTTTCTTATTTTTTCAGTCAAAAAATAATAATAATAATAATAATAATAATAATAATAATAATATTTTATTCTCAGTCATCTTTCAAAGTTTCATCTACTACCATCTCCTCATCCCTTTCTTTATCCTCCCCCTTATCCCCATCACTTTTATCATCCTTTAACTGGTCCTCCTCTGGACCCTCAGAACCCCCCGATCCATCTGATCCTCCCGTACCCCCCGGTACTCTCAAATTCCCATGCCTGTCCTCACCCAACAGCATCATGGCACAACCTATTATCCTCACCCCTTCTACCAAGTGGAGGAGCAATTGATTCTCCCAGGCCCAC
Organism: Chroogomphus rutilus; assembly: GCA_003314275.1. Taxonomy (NCBI): domain Eukaryota; kingdom Fungi; phylum Basidiomycota; class Agaricomycetes; order Boletales; family Gomphidiaceae; genus Chroogomphus; species Chroogomphus rutilus. The sequence goes on along the minus strand of QLPI01005796.1, from coordinate 9,997 downwards.
TCTTGGAGCAGGTCTTCTCAGATCTCGGCAGGTCACCGAGATCCTAACCCTTTGGGTGGTGGAACTTCTACCATCATTTCCTGTCCCCTTGGCCACATGGCTGCCGGCTGCTTGCTTGGTCACATCATAACAGCCCTCTACAGCCTCTTCTTTGGCTGTTCTTCCATTTCCATCTCCTCTCGCTCACTCTGCTCCTCCTCACTTTCCCTCTCCAACTCTATCTCCTCCCAGCTCTTAGCCTTGCACTGCCAGGCTGTATTTGACACAATCTACATTGCAGTATCCACATACTGCCCCTACATTCCTCACTAAGCACAACTCCCCACATTCCTTGCAGTATTTGCAAGGACCCCTCCTGGGTCAGCTTCCTTTTGGGCTAAGAATAAAAGTCAATAAAAAAATTAAAAGAAACCCCCACACACCTTGGCCTCTTTTGGCCTACCTCTCCTATTTGGCCCTTTGCTGGGCCCTGCCTCCATGCTCACACCTTTCTTACAAGTTGTCCTGCCTCTGCACTCACACCTCTCTTACAAGTCGCCCTCCTTGGCACCCCTGAGTCTTTGGGACCCCTGGCAGCCTTGACACCCTCATTTTCAGGTGTCCTGCCCTGCTCCTTCACATGCTGGGGAGCCTCTGCACCATTCTTGTCCACAGGAGCTTGGGTTCCTGCCCATTGGACCAATTTGGTCTGCTTCTTCTCAGCCACCTTAGCAGCTTCCCCAGCCAGCCAAGATTCCTCTGCCACTTTGGCTGCTGCATCAGCCGCCATTTTGGCAGCCTTCTCTGCCTCCTCTGCTGCTAATTTGGCAGCCTCAACCACTTCCTCATACACTTTCTTCTGGGCCTCGGCCACCTCCTGCACTGCCCGCTCTGCCTTTTCTTTCTCCTCCCATTGGCACTGCTACTTGAGCCAGTTCTGCTCGAGTTGTTGCTTTTTATCATCAGTCTCGGCGCCCATTTTTTCAATTTGTTGATTTTTTGATGGGAGTATGGATACAGTTGGCTGATGGGAAGCCTGGGAACTTCCCCAAACAATCCATGATGTCACACCAGCACCCAGAATTCTATTTTGGAACTCCACCTACCGGCTTCATGGGTTCAGCTGCTAGAGGGGGGATACTGTCAAGTCCACAATACCGAGCCCCGGTTCACTTGGCAATACTGACCAACCATTACCCATATCATTCCTCACTATCATACGGTCTCAGCTTGGTACATCCGGTACATTATCAGGACCACTCCTCTCATCCCATCCCCTCTATCCTCTACTATTCTCTCATTCCCCATCTATTCCCTTACCCATTTTCCTCAGGACACTTATTATTCATTTATTTCTTGGTCACGACCCTATTGTTTTATCTTCAGTCATTTTCCATTGTTCTATTCTCATCTACTCTCTCATTATCTTATTCTCAGCCATATTTCATTATTATATTCTTACTTACATTTCTTATTCTATTCTTGATCACTGTGGACAATACCTCTACATGATCCTTCATACCTTATTGTTCTCCATTCCTTATGCCACCCTGTTCCACATCTTGCTTCTTAACCTATATAAGTAGCAGATGTATGTAGATAGTTCCTCACTCTGAATATCAACTTGCTTTACCTACTCTCATCTCCACTTCTTTAGTCTAAAGTCCCTTACTTAGACCAACACTCTCGGTACCCTCCTGGGTCTCTCTTCAGATCAAATTAGTAGCATGCACAGAAGAGCAGGGTGCAATGCATGAGCACATTGAAGCCAAGCCACCTTGAACAGTCTGCAAGACTTGACCGACTCATCAGCTTTACCGAGACTTAACAGGTAGCAGATTATAGGTGCTCAGAAAATGACTATTACATTCCAAAATGCCTAAGAAACTTCTCACATCCTTCTCTGCTCAATTCAAACACATGAACAGGTGTAGGACCTTGAAGGCTCGGTCCTAGTAGGGGGATACTGTGACAACTCGTACCCCTAAAGAAATCCATTTCGGTATCTGCAACTGCCCATACCCCTTCTGGGAGTTTTTTTATCTGTAATATCTGGAACAGGACCCTCAACTGCCTTCCCACAATTCCATTGTAACAATCCAAAGTTTTTCAATCCTGACCTCCTGCAATTCTGTAAGCAAGGTTCTTCCCTCACGATAAGCATCTTATAAGATTACCATACCTCACTCCCTTGTTCTTGCTTTTCTATTAACCCCTTGTATTTCCTTCTCCTCTTGTCTTTTTACTGGATGAAGTAGATAATATGAGGAATAGCTACATGTATATAAACCCCCATTCAACTGGACTATTCACCAGTACAAATATCAACTTAATTCGTGTCCCAAGTTTCCAACTTAGTCACTTGCATGTTTTCCAACTTTCTGAAATTAGGGATAGACAATCAAGGAGGGCACAACACATAAGTTGAAGCCAAGTCCCTCTGACCTCAAACACCTGAATGACTAGTCATACAATCTCTACACTGTGACCGACTACCCTAAGTCTCTGGTGCTTCCTCATCTGCTTTCTGCTTCTTCCATCCTTGTCCCTAACCTTCAACCTTCGACCCCCTATGACCTTGGAACCTTGACCCTGGAAACCTATGGAACCCCTCCAGAAGCATTAAATTAAGCACCTGACATGCAGATTTAACATGACGGTCATTTGGTTGGTACTACTGAGTGAACCAAGGCTTGGTATCGTGTACTTGACAGGAAGAGTAATTGGCAGGGAAATTGAATGATGTTGAAGGTTTGGAATACTGCCTCCTGCATGTCCTCTCCTGCTACATTACAAATTATCCCTCCTATAGACCCCTTGAATGTGTATAGGAGCATGGTGGGTTACTGTCAAGCATTGAAGTGCTGAGAATGTGCAGGCTGAGTACTAATGCAATAGTACTGACAAGATGATTCTGCTGGGGTATCAGCCAAGTCCAATAGACTGAATGGACATGGCTGGCTTCAACATACTCATTATTGATGGTGTAGGGTGTAAACTTGCATCTCACCCCTGAGAGACCAACCTCAATATATTGTATTTTTATATCGATTTCTATATCATCCTGTGCGCTTTTACATTCTAAATTTTTTGATTATTATTGTGTATTTTTACCCTCAATATTGAGGGAGCTATTCTTTGTTTTGTATGTACTCACGCGCGCCTACACACGTACTGCACGACGCGCATGGCCGGCTCCCTGGATAGGGACCGGCAGCCTGGCTCAAACCTTCGATAGGGTCAGGAGCCGGTTGTAGGATATATGCAGGTAAAACATCACCTGCGTGTGCTTTCCTCCTCAGTGGTTGACTACACTGATGAGGTGAGTAAAGTACTATAGTTCAGATATTATTTCGTCTGACATTCATTCTTTTTATCTGTAAGATATTAAATTAGGTATATTCTTTGAATATATTCTCAGTGGTTGACTACACTGAGGAGATATTAAATTAGATTGTCCAACAACTTCTCTAAACTACTGTACAAAGTTGCCATAATCTCTATATGGTTATGGGCCCCGCGGACACAACAGAGAAAGTTTCATTGACCATGGGGAGGCTGACTACAGATGGATCAAATTGGTCCCTGTGGAGAGCTCAACTCATGAGTTACTTTGAGTCTAAAAATCTAATTAAACATATTGAAGGCAAAGCCGACCGACCACCTGATCCTCCCACTTTTCCCAAAGCACATATCCTCACAGATGATGAGGAGGCCAAGGCAGAGAAGGCAGAGGAGAGACTTGAAAAGTGGCTGGCCAGAGAAGGGCTTGTCAAGACTCAAATACTAATCTGTGTCAGAGTCACTAGCTTTAATACTAGAGAAGAAGAAAGATGCAAAGGAGATCTGGGATACTCTGGTAACTGAAATGACGAAGAAACCAAAGATGGTCATCACCAGCATCCAGAGACAACTCCGGAACATGAAGTGTTCGGAGGATGATGATCTCAGAGAGCACCTTGATAGGGCTCAAGATCTCTTCGCACGACTCAATGATATGGGAGCCAAAATCTCTGATGAAGAGTTCCTCGATATAATTTTATCATCACTACCACCTTCCTACGAATCCATCATGAATGCCCTCACAACATCTCTTGAAGAAGTCGGCAAGCCGTTGGACCCGGACAATATCATCCGGATCCTTAAATCTCAATATGACAGGCGCAGGACACTATCTATTACTCAAGAAGATCAAGGGTTCATAGGTACACCTGAAAAGAAGGTGCATATATGCACCAACTGTAAAAAACCAGGCCACACAATCGAAATGTGTTGGGCCAAAGGTGGCGGTAGAGAGGGGCAAGGACCAAGACAGAAGAAGAGATTCAAATTTAAAAAGAAAAGATTGAAAGGGAAAGGCAAAGCAAACGTAGCTGATGATGAACAACAGTCCGGAGGAGACGATAGCAGATCTGTGGCATTCATAAACCACGATTGTGCTGCTTTCATCAGAGACGGAACAGGAGACACTATCATACTGGATACAGGAGTGAGTTCACACATGACACCTCATAAACACATGTTGATGAACTATCGCAGCTTTCCTACACCGCGCACAATTCGAGCAGCCGATCAAGGCAGCTTTGATGCATACGGCAGCGGAGAACTCAAGATAATCACTCGAGTAAAAGGAAAACCTGTTACCCTGACATTGAAAGAAACGTTATATGCTCCCAAAATTGCCTTCACTCTTATTTCGATTGGCCAATGTGACGATGCCGGAAATCGAACAGAGTTTGCATATCAAAAATGCACCATAAAAAGTTCATCGGGGCACATGTTGCTGCAAGCACCAAAATTGCACGGCCTATATCGATTGGACAATCAAACAAAAAGAAATACCACTGAGCGATGCCTGACTGCCATTGACATACACAGAAAATTAGGGCACATATCTACAAAAGCCCTGAAACATCTTGTGGATCGTGGCATGGTTATAGGCCTTGAGCTCACGCATATAGATGGGAAAATCACTTGCGATATGTGTATTAAAGCAAAAATTACACGCAGACCTCTCCCTAATGAACCTAGTGAACGGTCAAAGAAGATCGGCGACAAGATATACTCTGATGTGTGGGGACCGGCGAGACATATCACAATTGATAAGAAATCCTACTATGTCTCATTTAGGGAATAGCACGGGTTTGGCCAACCTGCACAGGTTACCGGGTCGGGTGCCCTTGGGTGCGGGTGTGGGTCAAGCCCAGAGCACCCGTGACCCAGCCCAACCCGGCGCGTCAACCATGTACTCGTGCATGCACACGCGTACGACACCCAACCGGCCACTCGCTCCTGTCGCACGTGTGTGCGTATGACATGCACGTGCATACGACACACATGCGCCGCACACGCATATGACACGCACGCGCCGCATGCGCATATGACACACACGTGCCGCACCGTATGACATGCACGCGCCGACACCAACGAGCCATACGTGCACGCGTACAATGCGTTCGTGTTGGCGCGTGCGCATACAACATGTTTGCACGTGCACATACAACGCATCCATATCGGTGCATACGCGTACAGCATGTTCGTGTCGGCGCATTCGTGTCGGCTCGTTCATGTCGGTGCGTTCATGTCGGTGTGTCCGTGTACTGCACGTTGGTGTTGGCGCGTGCGCGTACAGTGCATTCGTGTCGGCATGAATGTGACATATGACACGAACGCGCTGCAGGCGTGTGGGTGTGCCGCACACCCGACACCCGTCGACCCATGGGAAAAAACCCATGGGTTGATGGGTTTGGGTTTCCCATGGGTCGGGTGCGGGTCACCCACATTTGACCCGTGGGTGACCCGTGCCATTCCCTAGTCTCGTTTACCGATGACCACTCCAGGGAGTCCGTCCTCTATCTAATGAAGTCCAAAGATCAAGTTTTTGCCAAGTATAAATTATACGAGGCAATGATGCTTAGACAAAGAGACGTGCGCATAAAAACCCTCTTCTCAGATCGAGGGGGTGAGTACACAAGTGCCGAATTTAACAATTATCTGGACAAGCAAGGTACAAAGCATCGATATACAGTGCACAATACTCCAGAGCAAAATGGAGTGGCGGAACGCCTGAATCGTACTCTTGTCGAAAGAACTCGTGCCATGCTTTTGGATTCAAACCTCCCAAAGTTTTTATGGGGGTATGCTATTCAGCACACAAATTACATGAAAAACCGCACGCATACAAGGGCTCTACCGGACAAGACACCTTATGAGATGGTAAACCACAAAAAGCCGAACTTAAAAGACACACACAAATGGGGAGAAGATGTTTATGTCAAAATCAAGCAAGACGACAAATTACTATCTAGAGCAAAGAAGGCAAAGTGGATAGGTCATTCCTCACAGAGCGACGGCCATTGTATTTATTGGCCAGAGAGTCGAAGAGTATCAGTCGAACGAAATATTATATTCGACATGGGAGCAACTTCTACAAAGGCTCCAACAATATCCCTTGACGATCAAAGCCAAGCCACACCAAAATTTGCCCAGATCCCGTTCCACAGACCTGTTCCAGCACCACCTATTGTAGCCTCACGTGACTTGCGTGATCCACGTGACCAGGTGGAAGGTAGCCGCATACAAGAGATAGATGAAGGCACACCAACGAGAGACTTAGAAAATTTGCAACCAAGTCAAACAGGTGTGAGTGGTCCTAGTGAAGCTCCTGCCTTGAGAAGAAGTGAAAGAATTCGCCAACTGCAAGAGCGAGCAAGGGCCAGTACCAGAACAAAGTCTCAAGCTAGGGATACGGAAGGTGAAGATCTCACGATGCTAGCCTATGAGGACGTTGAGAGCCATATCCTTAACGATTCTCAAACAAATTCAAATATATTGATTAGAGAGGGCAGCGATGACATCCATTCCTATTACCTAGCAATAAGCGCCGTACAAATCAGTGACGAACTAAGCAACAACGCTTATCTCACTAATGAGCTTCAACTACCTACGACTAATAAAGATGCCCTAAATAATCCGACATGGAAGAAAGCCATGGACGTTGAGATTAAGTCCCAAATCGACAAAGAAACCTGGGAGATTGTTGCCACTCCTCCAGGTGTCAATGTTGTGGGAAGTAGGTGGAAACATGTCCTTAAAAGAGATCAAAAGGGTGTTGTAGTGCATGCCAAGTCTCGACTCGTCACGCAAGGCTTTACGCAGACATTTGGAGTCGATCATGATGAAACCTATGCACCAGTCGTTCGCATGATGTCACTGCAAACTATATGTGCTATTGCGGCCTGGAATAATTGGGCAATACATCAAATGGATGTGGACGTAGTGTCAGGGGACGACCTTCTCCGAAGCCTGATCCAAGTCCGAAGTACCATTTCAAACTCCGATCAACTCCGAGGCTAAAACTATAAGGGCAACCCTCTTACAGCCCCGAGGTATATCTCGGAGGCGAGCTAAGCAGGGGGAATCCAAAGTTATTTAATTATCTACTACCTAAATACATGTGGAGTCCTCACCTAAGCAGGGGGAATCCAAAGAGGAAAGTCTAAGGATCCCGCTGCTGGTGAGCCCCTTTTATACCCTTTATATGGGTGGTCTGTGCACTAGCTTACAAATCAATACATCGGAGTTTGTAGAGCCAATCTCCTGGTACTAAGTCTGAGGTTCGGGTATTTGCTCCGAGTTCTAGTCATCATGTGTTAAGACCTCTTCTGTCTCCACTCGGTGGTTTCTGGGCCTCTTAGCCTCGGAGTTGGTCGGAGTTCGAAGTAGGACTTCGGACCTGTATTAGGCTTCGGAGCTGATCGGAGTTCGAAATGGGGCCTCGGAGTTGGATTGGATTTTAAAGAGGGTCGTCCCCTGACAGCATCTGGAGTTCTCAGCTGTATTGCCGGGAGGTTCTGCATGTGGTTAGTCCTCCACGGTGCCTGTCTGGCTGCGCCTCCGCCGGGTGACCAACATTTGGCGGCTGGGTGACCGATCCTGCTGCAGTTGTTGCAGCGGTAGGATGGTCGTTTGCTGTTGGCTGCCTGTGGGGACATGAGTGGCTGCAGGGGGCGTTGATACTGCTGAGGTTGTCGAGTGGCTGGGGGAGACTGTGTTATGGATGGTCGCAATGCCTGTTGGGTATTCGGGGGCTGTTGCTGAGGTTGGGTGATGCGGGGGGGAGGAATGACTGGTGCCGTCGGGATTGCCGATCGTCGTTGCGGTCTAGATTGAGCGATGAATGCAGATACACCGTATGTTTCCATTTCTAATGCGATTAGGCCGGCCTCATGTGCCTTGAGACGGCCTTCAATATCTTTAGGTGTGACCGCAATCATACGGATCGTTTCTGTGATTCCTCTCCATGATTCGGGTACGTTCCTAAGTAAAGTGGCAGCATGATAGGAATCTGCAATGTCTTCACCCATCTTTTTAAGTCTCTCCCTGAAATCCTTCATCGTAGTGATGTATGAGCAGATGGATTGTCCTTCTGTCATGTGGTAGTAATCGTATCGGCTCCTGATGATGCTGACCTTGCTGGGGTCCTTTGATTCGAAGCGGTTGATAAGTATTTTCCAGGCTTTTGATGCAATTGTCGTCTCCTCAATTTCTGTCTGTAGATCTGCGGTTATACACATGAGCAATTGGTAATAGGTAGTACTATTTCTAGTCTTCCATTCTTCTTGGAGTTGGGTAATGGTTGCCGTGGATGTGGCAGTAGTGGGGTTTACTTCGGTTCCATCGAGTATTCCGTCAAGTCCCCGTTCCGTAATTGTAGCTGCCATTTTCCTCTTCCAAGATCCCCAATTCTCCTCGTCTAGTTCTGGCTTAATATCCCTGAACTTGTTAACATCGTATCTCAGTAAGGTATAAGCCATCAGAGTCGGTGAGACTCTTAATCTCTTAATTACTGTGATGGGGGATAATGGTTGGTGGATGGACTAGCTACTGTGGTACAAAGATTTGTAGCTATAGGATGTGTAGCTAATTTTCTATGTTATTATATGCTCTTACGCAGTCGACGCACGGCGGGTCGATCATGTGTAAGCGCTGGTCCGAGGAGCTGGCAGCAATGTGACCGTAGGTCGTGTAGGTCGATTGTGGGTGATCCACAATAGTGAAATATGTTAATGCAGGCGTGAGTGTGATAGATAGCACCTATATAGTTATCCCCGCTGGGTCCGTAGCCTTGAACGACGATGAGTAGCGATTTGACCCAATGCGGCTTGACGTCACGTGAGTGCGTCAAGTAGATATCAAATATAAGTGTAGGGGGTTTTTGGTATGAGAGACTGGTAATATTTGTTGTAGTTACTTTCTCTTTATACAAGTGAATCATGTAACTAAAATATGATCCGTAATTAACAGATTTTGTGGAGCATATGCAGGGTCGGCCCACTGTAGGCTGCCCCGATGGAATCTTCATAGAGATATGACACCTGTCAGTGGTGCCATTTGAATAGAATGTCTTCTCCCTTTGTTCCCTTCTTGTCTGCAACATTTATCGCCTCTCTGAACCATGTCTCGTGTCTTATTCTCCTGTTTCTCAGTCATCTGTCCTCGGTGACTGCATATATGCGTCCCGGTTCCCTCAGTTCTCGTTCCTTTACATGTGAGTCTCTTCCCCTATGTTCCTTCTATCTCCTCCTGTCTGTTTTCCCTCTGTCTCCTTCTGTATTCCACATATTTCGGCTCCTCTGGCCCCTATACCTCCTGGTCATCTGGGCACTTAGCATCTAAGTTGCCACCGGTTTGAGTCTCTCGCATGGTAACTACTTGTAAGTCCGTGTTCTGTACTACTTTCCACTGCATGCTCACTAATACATCTTCTGTACACTAATTTATACTACTCTTTCTTGTCATACAACTAAATGTGTGTTAAAACTGTGTTTTGGTTCTTTTCTCATCCCTCACTCCCTTCTCCCCATTCCTTCCACTGTTCGTCACAACAATTGTTTGAAAAGTGGCTGGGCTGTTTGTGAGACCGAAGAATATCACCAGTGGCTCAAACAGTCCTTGGTTCATCCGAAAGGCAGCCTTCCACTCATCCCCTTCCTTTATTCGGACGTTGTTGTACCCC
>QLPI01005793.1:0-19086 GCA_003314275.1 Chroogomphus rutilus | reverse complement strand
TAGGGGGTGAAGGAACAATGGAAGGGGGTGTACGAGGGGAGTGGTCCATACGATGTACCGGACGTACCGAGCCGAGGCCACGCGGTGGTGCGAGATAATGCGGTTGAGGGCCGGTTGGTCGGTATTCCCGAGTGAGTCGGTACTCGGTGTTGCGGGCTTGACACATGGCCAAGAATAAAACAATAGAAAATGTCCCAAGGTGAAACAGGCCAAGAAATAATGAATAAATGGGGTGGAAATAATGGATAATGAATGAAGGAAGAGTGGATGTTGACTAGAGTGCAAGGTGTGAATGATGAATGTACCGAGCTGAGACCAATGTACTAAATGACTTGTATATGGCTTGGTCACTTGTGCATAGAATTAGACTTGACATTCGGTCAGTACTACTGAGTGAACCAATGCTCAGTATGTGTACTTGATAGTACCTCCCCCTTACCGCTGAACCCATAAAGCTGGTAGGCCAAGTTTGCAAAATAAGGTTTGGGATGCCCAATGTGATGTTACAGGATATTTGGGGCCTAGCATCTACAATCCCAACCACCACCATCCAATTGCATCAACCCATCACCACCACCATTAGAAACATCAAAATGGGATATGAGTTGGATGAAGATGTGAAGAAAATCACCGAGATCAGAGAGAAAAAGGTGAAAAGGCAGTGGGAGTATAAAGAGGTGGAAGCTGTGCAGATTGTCGAAGAGAAGGTCAAGGCCAAGGCCAAGGCAAAAGAAAAGGAGGAGGCTGTGGTGAAGGAAGTTGAGGCAAAGTGGAAAGAGGAGGAGGCTGCTGCTGCAAAGCAAGCAGCAGATGAGGAGGCTACTAAAAAGGCAGTAGCCAAGGTGGCCGATGAGGTAGCAGCTAAGGCTGCCGAGGATAAATGGGTGGCTGAGGCTGCCACTAGGGAAGTGGAAATGGGTGAGATGGAGAGAGCTGAGCAGAGAGAGAAGGAAAAGGAGCAAGATCCTGCTCCCAAGACTCGAGGGACTCTCAAAGATGCAGGAGTCCTGAAGCCTACTACACACAAGAGGGGTAGGAGTGTAGAGGCAGGGCCCAGTACAGGGCCAGGGATCTCACAGAGAGGAAGGAGTGAGAGGCCAAGGGGGGCTGAGGTGAGTGCTCACTGTTGTTTTATTTTATTTTTTATTGAATTTCTTTTCAAAGAGCACAAGGAGAAGATGACCTGGGAGGGTTTACCATCAAATGGACCACCCTGCAAGAGGTGCATTCAATGTTGGGACAATTGCAAGGTACTGGGGCCAGGGGCTGCATGCTAGGAATGCAACCAGTGCAAGGTCAAGTGCAACCTTGCAGTACCACAGGCCCTCAGGGCAAAGAGCAAGCCCTTCATCCAGGAGGATGAAGAGGATGAGGAGGTGGAGAGTGAAGAGGAGGATAGGAGTGAGGATGGGAAAAAGAGGGAAGAAAAGGGGAAAGAGAAGGAAGAAGGGGATAAGAATGAGGAGGAGCATGAGGAAATGACTATAGATGAGGCTTTGAAATAGTCTCAATAATAAATTTGTTTTATATACATATATTTTATAAGTTTTTCGGTTGAAACTGAGAAAAGCCAAAATGAGGAAATATATGAAAGAAAAAGAAAAAGGAAAAGATATATGAAACAAAAGACAAGTGAGACTGTCAAGCTTCAGTTACTGACAGACTTCAGTACTGTCGAGGGGTGTTGGCAAAAGGTCGGGCGGACTATGGCCAAGTCCTGCAGGCCAAGAGTAGTGGCATTGGCTTCAACATACTCATGCATTGCGCCCTACTTGCCATGCATGCCACTGTATTTGCAACAGACAGATACTCAGGGGGATGCTGATGATGCTGGCCCAAGTCGAGGACTTAACAGAAGAGAAGAAGGTAGAAGGGCCTAAGCCTAGTCGATACCCAGAATGAGGAAATATATACATGCATGTCCTACTTATATAGGTTAAGAAGTGACATGTGGAATAAGGAATGTGGAACAATAAGGTATGCAGAGCATGTGGGTATTGTCCACAATGAATAAAATTAGAATAAGGAATGCAATGCAGGGATAGAACAATAAACGACAGGATAATAGAATGTGTCCGAAGATAGGACAATAGGAAATGCCCGATTATAAAACAAGGGCTGTAACTGAGGATAACACAAGGGCAGGAAGTCCCAAGGTGAGGCGGACCAAAGGGTGAGGACAGGGAGTGTGGGTGGTGGACATGCTGAGCCAAAACCGGCGTACTAAGTGTTATGCATGCGACGTGGACACTTGTACATAGACGTAGGATGGTTGCTCGGTCGGCACTGGCGAATAATTGGGACCTCGGTACGTGTACTTGACAGAGACGTGCTGAGGTGATCTGGAATCTTGGTATGATAATAGAGGGAAAATAGATAGATTGGGAGAGAATTAGGGAGGATGAGACTGAGAGGGGTATTGCAGATGGGTATAATTATAGGGTCAGGAATAGAGGGTTGGGAGGTTGAAGAAGAGGAGAATTCAGGGTCATAAGGTTGGAAATAGGGGGTTGAATAGAAGGTAATTTTGGGATGGAGATAAGGTCAAGATGATATAAGGTTGGGATGGGGAGGAAGTAAGGTTGGGATAGAGAGGAAGTAAGGTTAGATGGAGAGTGGAGAGGGGTATTCAGGAGAGTTGAGAGGTTGAAATAGAGGGAATTTGGGAGGGGAAGTTGGGTGGTTCAAAGGGTTTCCAGCTAGTTGCCATCCCCTTTCTAGGTACATGTCCTATCATCTAGTTATCTTGTTGGCTTTGAGTCAAGCTTGTTGGAAAAAGGAGTGGTGAGGTCATGGAATGTGGGTATATGGAACAGATAAAGTGAGAACAGATAAGAATGGATGGAAGAGACTTTAAAGGTATTGTTGACTGAGAGGTCCTAGCTAAAAAGCTTGCCAGCCTTTCTGGTTTACAAGCATGCACAAAGGCAGTTTCATTGACTACGGCTATTAGCAGAGCTTCTAGCTTTGGAACAGGATCCTGGTTGAGGCTGTTGGAGCAGCGGCAGATGCTGGCTAGACTGAGGCCATTGGGATATCTCAAAAGGTTAGTGGTGTTTTGGAATATAATACTGCCCAGTACCCTTTTAATCAATGGATTATAGCAGGTGAGTGAGTTGTAACCAAGTATTGCCGACTGATGAATCTAGTGACATGACATATGGATGGGCAGACTGAAATTGTCCTGACAGAAATCTAGAAGACATATCTACAGATTTAGTAATGACCATATTAGTAGCACTAGATGAAAAGAATTCTAGGAGGAATTTTGGAAACAAATAGAAGTAACAGGTATTTTTATATTCCCAGAGACAAGAAGATTAAATAAATTATAAGTGAAACCTGAATTAATCAAGCATGAAAGCAGGATTACCAAGGGTTTCAGCAACAAATCAGAGAATAGAAGAATTATTAAAGAAGAGAAAAAGGAATAGAAGCATTGATTAAAACCTCACTACTGGCACTTTCCAAGTCAATGCAACTCTTGGTGTGCTTAGAGGCTGGCAGATGGCCAACTAGTTCTCAGGCACCTTGGTAATTTCTCAGCTTTGGTGTCCAAGCCTGGGAAGTAGTATTGGGGGTCACAGTCACATGGGCTGTGGTTGCTTTAGGGCATTCAGTGACTTTGTGATCACTGGCAGTGCAAAGGAGACACAGGTTATTATCCATACATCTTAGTTGTTCCTTCAGGCGGAGCTTGCCATCCTTGCCAAGTTTAGTGTACTTGGCTTGGTTTGGCTGAGGAGTTTTATTGTCCTTGCCCTTCGATTGGTTCAAGTTGTCTTTGTTGCTGCTGTTGTCATTTCTGTTATCTTACTGGCAGTTGTCTGGGGTAGATCTGTTGCCAGTCTTGTCCGATTTTGAATCTTTCTTCAGCTCATTGCTACTCTCCTAAGCTTGTTCTGCCTTTTGTTCCCAATACCTCATGTTGATCCTTTGAATGAGGGTTCAAAGGTCATCAAGGGTGTGGGGTTTGTTGAAGTAGATGACACTGTCTTTGATGCACTTTGGCAGAGCCATATACACCTTACAGAGGAGAGCATTGTTGTTATAATTGACAAGAGCCAAGAGCCTGTAAAATTCTACAAAAAAATCTAGTTTCCTTATGATTATCCTGCATAGTCAGCTTCTCAAGGGTGAGCTTGGCATCGGCTTGTTCATCCCATGAGCCAAAGTTAATTTGCAGCTCATTGATGAATAGCTCCAAGTTGCTTGTCCTAGGAGGTTCCATATTTGGATTGCCAGTCAAGTATGGCTCGAAACATTCAAAAGCTGTTCCCTTCAGATAGGAGACCATGTAATTGACCTTTTGCCTATCATTGGAAAATGAATTGGGCCAAGTGCCGAAGTTCATTCTGCAAAGAAAAATAAAACCTTTTAGTTTTTTCAGGTTGGTCCCATCAAAGGGTTCCAGCTCATAAATTCTGTAGCTTGACCAACCTAACAATGTTGTTGGGCCATTCTGCTGAGTTTGAGAATTAATTTAGAAGGTCATTGTTATTGTTGTTGGCTGGATCAGGAGGGGCCCTGGCATGAGGAGCTGGCCCAGCTTTCAGAGCTTGCCTGGCCTGGAGAGCTTGCCTGGCTTGAGGAGCCTGCCTGGCCTGGAGAGCTGGTCCAGCTTGAGGAGTTTGCCTGGCCTGCAGAGCTTTTCTGGCCTGCAGAGCTTGCCTGGCTTGCAGAGGTGCAGCCATGGTTTGATGGAGGCATGACTACAGGGGTACAAGGGGGTTCAGGCATATTTGCCTGCCGATTTTGCTGAGGCTTGTTAAGATCGCGTATCCGGCGCTTAGCTAGTGTCCTAGAATTACTTCGAGGATTCCCAATGTCCTTTGGAGTTCCGTGTTCTGGGGGTGATCGGATTACGGAGGTCGGTTCAGACGGAGGGACGGAAGGATAAGAGTGTGCAGGTTTTCGGACTGTTCACAGTTTAGGTAGATCGACTAGTCGCTCAAGTGGTGCAAGGTCGCAGGGACTGGCTTCAACTTATGTGTTGCACCCTCCTCAATCGTCTGTCCCTAATTTTGGAAAGTCAGAAAGTTACCGGAACTGAATCGGAACTATGATGCAGAACTAATTCGATATTCATACTGGCAAATAGTCCAGTCGACTAGTGGTTTATATACATGTGTGTCCTTGTACTATCTAAGGACAAGGGGACGGGAAAAATACAAGGGTCTAAATGGGGGGTGAAAACAAGGGGCGAGGTACGCATCATTTTAGGGTTGTCTAAATGAGGAACCTTGTTTTCCAAAGTGTGGAAAATGTCAGGGTCGGACACCATGGCTTTCTGGTTGGGTTCTCGGAAGGTGTTTTGGAGAGTGGTCTGAGTTGGTTCATAATAGTATCCCCCCTTTAGGGCCGAGCCCTCGAGGTCCTATGTCTGTTGAAGCGGTGATTAAGGCAGATATGATTGTGGGAGTGTTTGTGGGTGCCTTGTAGCTTGTAGGCACCGGTATCCATTTGCCTATAAAATGGGGTTCCTCAGGGTTGGCGTGTTTTCCCCCAATGGATGACACAAGTTTGCAGCAGACAGAAAATTCTCAGGTTTCTTCCCAATCTTTCCTGAATGGGGGGTCCCTGGTGGTTTCCCAGGTGGTCCTGGAAAGGGCCATGTGGCATTTGAGAAGTATCGAGGATGAACTGGCAGTCCTTTGGGCTCGTGCTATCGGAGATGGTTTCCCTTCCAGTGAGCGGGTTCCTTGGACATTCCTTTTCTTAGATAACCTCTCCTTCTTGTAAGAGCCTGGGCAAGTCCCCATCCCAAAACCTGGAAGCATCTCCTGTGGTCGCTCCAAATGGGAGCCCTTCCTTAATAATCTTGAGACCCGGCTGTCGGCCCAGTGGGTTCAACACCTGGGGCTCGTGGCTGCATCTGCTGATGCACCTGGCGGACCATTGTTGGGGTCGGAGGACCTGGGTGCTTTCGATCAGAATTCTGCATTTGTTGCTCTTCTGGACCAGGTCCAGGAGGAGGCGGTCCAGTCCCGAGGTGCTTTGGAGGTGGCTGGGGGTCGCCTGGATGTTTCAGCATTGATGATGGAAAACCATCTGGAGGAGATGGTGCAGATCGTACATCTATTGTCCCTTTTGTCATCGGTAGTTGAGGGTCGGGTGGAGCCTGAGTTGGGCATGCCACTCGTGGGGTTCATGGTTCCCAATGACAGTGAAGTGTCTGAGGATCCTGTCCTCTAATATGCATCTAGCTTGAATGATTAATGGCTTTTATTGTTCGATAAGTTATGGTGTCCGGTCGGTAGTGTTTTTGCCTTTACGGGCCCGGTTTGAGCGGGTATGCGCGGTGAAAGTCAGAGACTACTTCCATAGTGTGTGCCAACTCTGCTGCGGGAAGCCAAGAGGTTTCTTCTTCCATTCCTTTGTACCCTGCCCATCTAACTAGGTATCTGAGTTGACAGCTGTGGCATCGGTCGATCTTTGAATCCAGGATTTCTGCTATTTTATATTCTGGCTCCCCATCGATTTCAACTGGTGGTTGAGGGGGTACCATTTGACCAGGGAAGGTGTTGGGAGTTGACGGTTCTAGCATGGATATGTAGAAGACAGGGTGGATCGACCACATGTTTTTCAGGAGACGGAGGGTGTAGGATACTGGTCCTACCTGAGCTATGACTTCATAAGGGCCTAGGTATTTCTCGGATAATTTCCGGGATGGTCTCATGGTCCGGATATTGTCCGATTTGAGGAAGACTCGATCTCCGATCTTGATTTCTGGTGCTTGGGTGCATCGTTGGTCTGCGGAGGTGGCATACCATTGTTGGGTGGCAGCTATGTTTTTGCAGAGTTCCTGGTGTAGTTCATCTAGATTTACTGCAAAGTCGCGTGCCCTGGAGGAAGCCAGGTCTCGTTCGGGGTGGAAAGTGATGTCCGGGTGGTATCCTTTATTGTCGAAGAAGGGAGAGATACCGGTCATGGCATTGGGGGTGTTGTTGTAGGTGAACTCTGCAATTGGGAGGAGGTCCGCCCAGTTGTCCTGCTGGTAGCTGCAGTATACCTGGAGGTACTGCTCCAGGGTTTGGTTCATTCGCTCCGTCTGGCCATCGCCCTCTGGATGGTAACCGGAGGTGAAGTGCAGTCTCATATCCAAGGCCTTTCCCAGGGACCTGAAGAAGGCGGACACAAACTCCATTCCTCGGTCTGAAGTGATGTGCAATGGCACCCCATGTTTGGAGAACACATGGAGCATGAACAATTTGGCCAGGATAGGGGCTGTGATGGTGTCGTGGGTGGGGATGAAGATGGATTGCTTAGTGAGTCGGTCCACAATGATGAGGATGAAGTCAAAACTGGCTGACGGGGGTAGCTTTTCAATGAAGTCCATCGAGATGGAGTTCCATGGTCGTGTGGGGACTGGCAGCTGTTTCAGAAGGCTGTATGGTTGATGTCTTTGTGATTTGGCCCGCATGCACATTGTGCAGGATTTGACGTAGGACTTGACAGTTTTTTGGAGTTTGGGCCAGGTGTATTCCCATCTAATGAGGTCTAGTGTTTGGTTTTGTCCGAAGTGTCCAGAAATGGGGTGGTCGTGCTTGTTCTGCAGGACCCGTAGGTAGAGGTATCCACTGTCGGGCATATAGATGCGTTGGTTAAGGAGGAGGATGCTGTCTGGTAAGGCTGACCATTTCCCGTTGGGGTTGTCGAACTTTCCTGATGTTTCCACATCGCTCCGGGTCGCTGCGCAGATGTCATTATGAAGCTGTTCCATGTCCATTATCATGACTGCTTGGAGCGTAGGGAGGTATAGTGATTTGGCCCAAAGGGATGAGACCAGTTGTTCTGTGGTGAATATGGGTTGGAGGTTGTGGGGGTTGATCGTGGCACAGCTGTTCCCTCCCTCATTTGGGTAGACGTCCCATCGTCTAGTCAGTGCATCCGGTTTGTGTTACGCCCCATGCCTCCAACAAACCCACACCAACCCCCACAATCACCCACCCCCGTTTCCGAATCCTCCCCGACCATCGAAGCACGGACCCGTTCCCGTTCCTGTTCCCGTTCCCGTTCCCGTTCCCGTTCCCGTAACATCCGTCCGAACCACCACTAATCCGATCCCGATTCCCGCAACCTACTTCCGTATCTTAATAACCGACGCGCTAATTTATCGCGTACCTTACACCCTTGTTCTTCCTCACCATTAACCCCTTGTACTACCTTCCTCCTTGTTTTATGACCGGCTAAAGATAGTACAAAGAGCGTTACATGTATATAGTCTCACAGTCGACTGGACTGTTCGCTAGTACAAATATCGATTTAGTCTCCCACCAGTTTCCGATTCATTTCCGGTAAACTCCCGCCTCCCTTTCCGAAATTAGGGACAGACGATCGAGGAGGGCGCAACACATAAGTTGAAGCCAAGTCCCTTCGACCTCGAACACCTCAGCGACCGGATTGAACTATTCCGCGACCTACCCTAAGTTCCCGGCGCCTCCGTCCCCGTCCGTAGTCCGTCCGACTTCCGTCCGATCCTCGGCCCCGATACGGACCTTTGTGCTAGCCCGGATAACCCCTTCGGAAGTACTAGCTAAGCGCCTGACACGCGGACTTAACAGTTTGGCTCTGAGGCGTCCAGGGCAGAAGCGGATGATCATGTTGAACTGTGAGAGAAATTCTGACCAATGGACCTGCCGGCGGGTGAGGAGCTTGGTTGTTGAGAAGTATTCCAAGTTTTTATGGTCCGTCACTACATGAACAGGGTTGGGGGACCCTTCTAGATAGTGTCGCCAAGTTTTGAAGGCCTCATAGATCGCGAGTAGCTCCTTATTGTGCACATCGTAGTTTAGCTCTGGTGGTGTGAACATCCGAGAGTGGAAGGCAATTGGATGTATGTCGTTGTCCATAGGAGAGACTGTTGATAAGATGGCTGCGAGGGCGTAGTTGGAGGCATCTGTCTTGACGATGAGACGGGAACCGGGAATCCATTGGCTCAACACAGGGGCTTTTGTAAAGGCTTTTTTGAGGGTTTCAAAAGATGTCCTGCAGCTATCAGTGAAATTCCATGGCATGTCTTTCCATGTCAAACAGGTTAGCAGGATTGTGATGTCGGAGTAGTTGAAGATGAAGCACCTGTAGAAGTTTGTGAATCTGAGGAAGGACTGTAT
Organism: Chroogomphus rutilus; assembly: GCA_003314275.1. NCBI lineage: Eukaryota > Fungi > Basidiomycota > Agaricomycetes > Boletales > Gomphidiaceae > Chroogomphus > Chroogomphus rutilus. Next base: position 9,973 of record QLPI01005793.1, on the reverse strand, counting down.
GTCCTTGACCTTGCGTGGTTCCGGCCAATCCTGAATTACTTTGATTTTGTCATTAGCCATGGTGAGGCCATTTGGGGACAGGATGTATCCTAAGTATTCCACAGTGTTGGCATGAAATTGGCATTTGTCAGCATGGGAGTACAGGTGGTTTTTTTGGAGGCACTTCAGCACTTTGCGTACATGTTTCCTATGTTCTTCAAGGTTGTCAGAGTATACTAAGATGTCGTCCAGGTAGACCAGCACTGATATGTCGAGTAGGTCAGAGAAGATGTCGTTTATGAGGCATTGGAAGGCTGCCGGGGAGTTGCTTAGTCCGAAGGACATGACGCACCATTAGAAGGATCTGTATCGGGTGCGAAAAGTGGTCTTCCATTCATCTCCTTCTCGGATGCAGATAAGGTGATAGGCGTGCCATAGATCTATCTTTGTGAAGATCCTGGCCTTGTGGGGTCTGTTGAGTAGGTCCAAAATGCGGGGTAATGGGTACCGGTCTTTTTTTGTGATTTTGTTGAGTCCTCTGAAATCGACGCATAGTTGGAGGGAGCCGTCTTTTTTCCTGGCAAATAGGATGGGTGCCCCTCCTGGCGATCGGGATGGATGGATAAAACCCATGGATACGTGTTTGTCTATGAATTCTTGCAGTGATTTTAGCTCACTCTCTGACAGGGAGTAGATCGGACCGAAGGGAGGGGAGGTTCCCTCGTTGAAATCTATTCTTAAGTTGTAGGGCCGATGTTGCGCCAGGGTGTTGGCTCGTTTTTTACTGAAGACGTCCTTGAACTCGTGATATTCGCCTGGAACATTGGTTAGGTCTACGGGGCCATCTTTGTTTTTGTCCAGATTGGAAAGGAGAAGCTGGAAGGTTTGGGTTCCTTCCATCTTAGAGATGTGGGTGAATGCTGCCGTGTTGACCAGTGCAACTTTGGGTGTGACAAGCATTTTCTTCGGAGGGTTGGAAGGACATTGTGTTGGGGCTATGGTTTCTGGTGGTTTTGGGGGGTCGGATGGTGATGGAGTTTTGAGTGATATACTACCCAATGCCCAATCAATTGACGGATTGAAGCAGGTGAGCCAATTGTGTCCTAGTACTACCGAGCAGCTTGAGTCTAATGGAGTTACAAAGAAAGTTACGGAGTGTTGTTCCCCTTGGGGAAACCGGATCGAGAGTTCGATGGTTTTGCATATCGAAGAGTTCAAGGAGCTGTCAAAAAGTCTCAGCAGGATTGGTGTTATGTCGTGGTGCTTGAGGTTGTGTCTCAATACTAGTTCTGAATCGAGGAAGCAGTGAGTCAACGAGGGTCTTCAGGCTGTGGCCCGGCAGAGAGTCGGAGGTCAGATGAATGGTCAGTGAATTGGAGCTTGAGAGGGCGGATGCATTGAGCCTAAGCTCTGTCGGCGTGTTGATGGTCATAAGGCCTCCCGTGGTCGGTTCTGGTTTTTTCTCGAATTTTTTTGCGGTAGTGCATTCCATGGCAGCTGTAGAGGAGGGTTTGGGGCAATCTTTTGCTACATGGCCTTCTTTCTCACAAAAGAAACAGAGGTTGTTTTCAAGACGGCATTGTCATTCTTGCGCGGTGGGTTTTCCATCTGTGCTGAGTTTGGGCGAGTGTTGCTTGTCCGGCATCTGGCTTGTTTCTGTGTCACTTTCTGATTTCCGTTCCCAGTATCAGGCATAGATGGTTTGTGATAGAAGGCGGAGTTGTGTTAGGGAAGGGGGTTTCCCTACTCTAGATATTGATGGGATTATAAGCAAATTGCAGTAGGTTTGAAGAATTTATAGGCAATCTATTTTATTTTATCTCCTCAGTGTAGTCAACAACTCCTTGTATATTCGGAAAATATACCTATTTTATTTTATCTTACAAAAAGAATAGAGAAATTAGCCTTAAAGGCTTGTACAATATATTATATAACTCACCTCCTCAGTGTAGTCAACAACTGAGGAGGGAGGCATGCGTGGGTTGTGTTTCACACGCATATACCCTGCAACCGGCCCTTGACCCTATTGAAGGTTTGAGCCAGGCTGCCGGTCCCAATCCAGGGAGCCAGCCACACAAGTCACGTCGTGCGTGGACAAGCGCCCGTAAGTAGCATACATAGTAGAAAATGAATAACTCCCTCAATATTGAGGGTAAAAATACAAATAAATGAGAGAAAAATTGAGAATTTAAAAGCGCACAAAATAATACTGAAATCGATATATTATTACAATATATTGAGGTTGGTCTCTCAGGGGTGAGATGCAAGTTTGCACCCTACAGATATCTCGTCCTTGATTCTTCTGGGTAGCCCTTTGTAGTATTGGTGGCGGAGAGCTGAGTTGTCCCAACGTGTGCGGGCAGCGAGGCGATTGAATTCAACCATGTAGTTTGTGATGCGTTGCTCGTCGTGCATGTGGATTTTCTCAAGGTCAGTTTCAGCCTCCCCTTCCAGGTCATGGGGGCCAAAATTGTTTCTTAGTTCGGAGACAAATTCATTGTGGTCGTGGAACCAGGAGGGTTCATCGTGATTGATGAGGGAAGGCTTGAACCAGTCCAGGGTGGTCCCAGTCAGGTATGACAAAGTGTAGGTCACCTTGGAGCTATCAGAACTAAAGTCATCAGGGCAATCTCGGAAGATTAGGTTGCATTGTACTAGAAAGGCTTGTAGTTTCCTTGGGTCGGACCCATTGAAGGGATCCGGGCTCGGGATTTGCGTGAGAGGGGTCGCTTTCTTGAAGGTGGAGAGGCTGTTTACTAGTAATGTGATTGCTCTGATGAGGTTTGTCACATTACTAGGGTGATCCAGGGGGTTCTGAGGTGTGGGGTTTTTGGATCCGATGGGTGGTGGTGTTGGGTGCAAACTAGCATCTCACCCCTGAGAGGTCAACCTCAATATATTGTATTAATATATCGATTTTAGTATCAAACAGTGCGCTTTCTAATTCTCTATTTTTCTCGATTTTATTTGTATTTTTATCCTCATTATTGAGGAAGTTATTCCTGTTCTACTTTGTACGCTACTTACGGGCGCTTGTCCACGCACGACGCGACTAGCGTGGCCAGCTCCCTGGGTTTGGAACCGGCAGCCTGGCTCAAACCTTCGATAGGGTCAAGGGCTGGCTGCAAGGTATATGCGGGTGAGACACGACCCGCGCAAAGCCTCCCTCCTCAGTTATTGACTATACTGAGGAGGTGAGTCGTGTAAAATATTGTACAAGCCTTTAAGGCTAATTCTCTTTCATTTCTTTTGTAAGATAAATAAAATAGGTATATTTTCGAATATACAGCTCAGTTATTGACTATACTGAGGAGATAAATAAAATAGCTGCCCAAGGAAATCTTCAATCCTACTGTATTTGCTCATAATCCCATCAGGTGGGTGGTTCTGAGAGATGGGCATGCAATGGAGGAAGGGCCTAGTGAGGCTTTGTAGTAGTCAGGCCTGAGTCTTGGTTTTCATGATGATCAGGAGTGTGAGTACGAATATACTGTTAAGATCACGTATCTGGCACTTAGCTAGTGTCCTAGAATTACTTCAAGGATTCCCAACGTCCTTTGGAGTTCTGTGTTCCAGGGGTGTTCGGATTACGGAGGTCGGTTTGGACAGAGGGATGGAAGGATAAGAGTGCGTGGGTTTTTGGACTGTTCATGGTTTAGGTAGATTGACTAGTCACTCAAGTGGTGCAAGGTCGCAGGGACTGGCTTCAAACCATGTGTTGCACCCTCCTCGATCGTCTGTCCCTAATTTCGGAAAGTTGGAAAGTTACTGGAACTGAATCGGAACTATGATGCAGAACTAATTCGATATTCATACTTGTCAAGTCCACGTACCGAGGTCCCGGAGATTCGCCAGTACCGACCGAACAACCATCCTACATCCACGTACAAGTGTCCACGCCGCATGCATGTCACTTGATACCATATTCTCGGTTTGGCACATCCGTCATACTATCCGTCCGTTTCTCGATCCGCCCCACCTCGGTACCTCCTACCCCTTGTGTTATCCTCGGTTACAGTCATTGTTTAATACTCAGCCACTCCCTATTGTCCCATCTCAAATCACAATCCTATTATCCTGTCTTTTATTGTTCTATCCCCGCTTTGCATTCCTTATTCTAATTTTGTTCGTTGTGGACAACAACCACATGCTCTGCATACCTTGTTGTCCCACATTCCTTGTTCCACATGTCGCTTCTTAACCTATATAAGTAGGACATGCATGTACATACTTCCTCATTCTGGGTATCGACTAGGCTTAGGCCCTTCTACCTTCTTCTCTTCTGTTAAGTCCTCGACTCGGGCCGGCATCTTCAGCATCCCCCTGAGTATCTGTCTGTTGCAAATAGGTGGCATGCACGGCAAGTAGGGCACAACACATGAGTACGTTGCAGCCAATGCCACTACTCTTGGCCTGCAGGACTTGGCCATAGTCTGCCCGACCTTTCGACAACACCCCTCGGCAGTACCAAAGTCCGTCAGTATCCAACTCCTGACAATACTGGCAAATAGTCCAGTCGACTAGTGGTTTATATACATGTGTGTCCTTGTACTATCTAAGGACAAGGGGACGGGAAAAATACAAGGGTCTAAATGGGGAGTGAAAACAAAGGGCGAGGTATGCATCATTTTAGGGTTGTCTAAATGCGGAACCTTGTTTTCCAAAGTGTGGAAAATGTCAGGGTCGGACACCATGGCTTTCCGGTTGGGTTCTCGGAAGGTGTTTCGGAGAGTGGTCTGAGTTGGTTCATAACAAGGCTGTCCCTCAGCTTTGGTACCTCTATGGGAGTGCACCAATCGAAGTTCATCCTCTACCAAATCGAGTTCCTGATTGCCATTGTCATCATCTACATATTCTATCTCATCATCGACCACCTCTTTGATTCATGACTCTTGCTTGAAGGGGGTGGTGAGATTAGGGAATAGCATGGGTTAGGGTAACCCACATGGGTCACTGGGTCGGGTGCCCTTGGGTTTGGGTGGTGGTCAAGCCGAGAGCACCCATAACCCAGCCCAACCTGCTGCCTCAACTATATATGCATGCGCTGCACATGAACACATACAACACCAATGTGCTGACAATAACATGCCATACATGCACGTGCTGACACCAATGCGCCATACACACACATGTGCTGACACCAACACACCATATGCAATGAATGCGACTTATACGATGAACATGACGTATGCTCATGCTGTTGTGACAAAGTAATATTGAGTGGCATTATATATATTTCCTACACTAAAACTGTAATATCTCCCCCAATCACTCCCAGATCAAGGTACAACTTTGCACCGAAGTTCTATACACCATGAAGAGCCTACACGAATATTTACAGGATTTTAGGAAGAAGTTTTGTATAACTCTATGTACCCGGCCCCATACCTAGCTAGCCCCATGAACCAGAAGAGCAGATATTGAATGAGATACAGAAGGGGAAGAAGGGAAAGGAATAGGAGGACATACAGGGGATATAGAAGAAGGGACTCACATGCAGAGGAATGAGAAATAGTGAAACTGGGGCGCATATATGCAGCCACCGAGGACAGCTGACAGAGAGACAGGAGAGGAGGACATGGGACACGGCTCAGGAAGGGAATATCTGTTGCACACAAGAAGGGAACAAGGGTAAATATACTTTATATTCAATGGGCACCACTGACAGGTGTCATTTCTCTATGAAGATCATATCGGGACAACCCACATTGGGCCAACCCTGCATATGCTCCACAAGTTCCATTAGTTACAGATCATACTCTCATCAGACAGTTTACATGTATAAATTAACTGTAGTTACAAGTAACAATAACAAGGATAGAAAATATATTTTCCCCCCATACCACTAGCCACTAGGCTACACTCAAATATATTCACTCACACTGAACCGAAGGTTAAGCACCGAGTATACATCTATAGGACTAAAACAACAGTTACTCGTCGTACAGCCAGGCCGGGCTGCAGCTGGGTTCCCCACATCATATACTATTATATTATACAACTAAATATTAAGTTTCTCTTGTGGGAGAACCACAATTTTCTCAACCGGCGCTTTGGCTCCCAGACCGGTTCCCCGGAACAGGTGCCTAGGTGGAGGTGAAACCTGGGACTTAGTCTAGGGTATTTTTTACCAATAGCACAATAATTTCCCTATCAATAAATATAGATAAAATCACAGTAAATCCAGGCAATCATTATCCTATTTTTAGTGTCAACTCTCCAATATTCTAGCATGGGAAACCCCATAGAAACCTAGTCTACCATCCCAAACAACACATGCAACACGATGAATGCAACGTACATGACATATGTGCATGCAACAAACGAGATGAACATGACATACACGCATGCAATGCCACAAATGTGACAAACACATTATATGCAATGAACGTGCCATATGTGCCATACATGATGAATGTTCCATACATGTTTGTCAGGCTTTGGCAATGCCGAGGTGTCAGATGGGAATGGCCAAGTCCTATAGGCCAGGAGTAGTGGCTTTGGCTTCAACGTGCTCATGCGTTGCACCCTACTTCCCATGCATGCCACTGATTTTGGACAGAAGAGGTACCCAGGAGAGTGCCGAGAGTGTCAGCCCAGGTAAAGGACTTTAGACAGGAGAAGGGAGGACAAGAAGGCATAAACCTAGTTGATTTCCAGAACGAAGAACCATCTACATACATTCTCTACTTATATAGGTTAAGAAGTGAGATGTGGAACAGGGTGGCACAAGGAATGGAGAACAATAAGGTATGAAGAATCTGTTGTGATGAAATATTATTGAGTGGCATTGTACCCATTTCCTACACTAAATCTGTAATATCTCCCCCAATCACTCCCAGATCAATGTGCAACTCTGCACCGAGGTTCTATATATGACAAGGAACCTATATGAATATTTACAGGATTTTAGGGAAATATTTTGTGTAATTCTATGTACCCGGCCTCATACCTAGCTAGCCCCATGATCCGGAAGAGTAGTTATTGAATGAGATACAGAAGGGGAAGCAGGGAAATGAATAGGAGGACATACAGGGGATATAGGGGAATGCACTCACATGCAGAGGAATGAGAGATAGTGAATCTGGGGTGCATATATGCTGCCACCGAGGACAGCTGACAGAAAGACAGGAGGGGAGGACATGGGACATGGCTCAGGAAGGAGATATTTGTTGCGCACAAGAAGGGAACAAAGGGAGAAGCACTTATATTCAATTAGCACCATGGACAGGTGTCATATCTCTATGAAGATTCCATCGGGACAGTCCACAATGGGCCGGCCCTGCATATGCTCCACAGTTTTCACTAACTATGGATCATAGTTACATCACGGGATGCATTTGTATAAAGCTACTATAGTTACAAGGAATTAACAGAGACAAGAAAACAATATTTTCATCCCCCATTACTAGCCACCAGGTTATACTTGAAATTCATCACTCGCGCTAAACCAAAGGTTAAGCGCCGAGTGCTCACCTACCCATTTAGGATTAGAACACTTGCTACTCGTTGTACAACAATTCCGGAATACAGTTGGGTTCTCCATATTATATATTATTATATTACACCACTACAAATTATATTTCACTTGTGGGAGAACTACAATTTGCTCAACCGGCGTTTTGGCTCCCAGACCGGTTCCCCAGAATGGCGCCTAGGTGGAGGTGAAACCCAGGACTTAGCCTAGGGTAGATCATTAATAGCACAAGAATTTTTCTAGCGATAAATACAATAAAAATCATAGTAAAATCCAGGGACTCATTATCCTATTTGTAGTGTCGACTCTCCAATATTCTAGCACGGGAAACCCCAAGGAAACCTAGTTTACAACTCCAAACAACAGAATCATGTGGAGGTATTGTCCACAATGATCAAGAATAGAACAAGGAATGTGGGCAAGAATAGAACAATGAAGTATGACTGAGAACAAAAGAGTGAGTGAGAATAGAACAATGGAAAGTGGCCAAATATAAAACAATAGTGCCATGACCAAATAATAGGCAAGTAGTAAATATCCCAAAGGGGAATGGGTACAGGGAAAGAAGGGGAATGAAAGAATAACAATGAATAGAGGGGATGAGATGAGGAAAGTGAACCATATATGCAGACAAAATTATATGGGAAAATTTCATAGGGGGAGAAAGACTGAATTAGAGTCGAATGGAAAATAAATTAAATGGAAAATAACCTGCCAACTTGTTTCCTTCTCAACATGGCTAAATCAGGTGAGGCAGCCCTTGGGGCCAGGTATATGTAGGGGATCTCTTAAAAACACTGAATAATTGGGTAGATAAAAGCACAAAAACATTTGAAAAGCCTTAACTACAGACAAGGAAGAGCTTCTCAGATGTACAATTAATATTTGTTCAATTAGCAATTGTTTTGCCAATTAACTAGCTCAGATAAGTTCAAATATTCTCTATAAGGCCTTCTCCTTCCTTCTAGTAGTTCTGTCAAGTATGCATACTGAGCATCGGTTCACTTGGTAGAACCAACCAAACATCAAGTCTAACTCCATGTACAAGTGACCAAGCTATATACAAGTCACTTAGTATATTGGTCTTGGCTGGATACATTCATCATCTATACCTCCCACTCTATTCATCATCCACTCTTCCTTCATTCATTATCCATTATTTCCACCCAGTTTATTCATTATTTCTTGGCCCATTTCCCCTCGGGACATTTTCTATTGTTTTATTCTCGACCATGACCTTATTGTTTTATATTCAGTCACATTCTATTGTGTTATTCTCAGTCATGCTCTTATTATCTTATTTGGCCACATTTTATTGTTCTATTCTTGAGCATTGTGGACAACACTTCCACACACTCTCCATACCTTATTCTTTTCTCCATGTCTTACACCACCCTGATTCCACATCTCACTTCTTAACCTATATAAGGTAGAACATGGATGTAGATAGTTCCTCATTCTGAATATCCACTTGGCTTATGCCTTCTTGCCTTCCTTCTTCTCATCTGAAGTCCTTACTCACTGACACCCTTGGCATCCTCCCAAGTCCTCCATCTCTCTAAAATTAGTAGCACACATGGAAAGTAGGGCATAACACATGAAGCCAAGCCACCCCAATTGGTCTGTAGGACTTGGCTGATTCCTGCCAGCATTGTGAAGTTGGTACTATTGCAATAGTACTTGGACCATGCATTGTCATCATTTCCAGTGCCTGACAGTATATTCAAAATCAAACTACTTTCTGTGTTTCACTTCTTATATTATTCCCCCAAGAACTAGATCTTCAACCCACACTGAAGACAGCTGGCTCACCCCTACAGTCATATAACAAAGGGCACATGGTGCCTCCAGCACTGCACCCCTCCATATCAGTTATATTTCACCACTACTAATTGAACTATGGCATCTCACTTAGGGAATGGAATGGGTCACCGATGGGTCAAATGTGGGTCACCCACACTGTCAGGGGACGACCCTCTTTAAACTCCAGTCCAACTCCGAGGTTCCATTACGAACTCCGATCAGTTCCGAGGCCTGATACAGGTCCGAAGTCCCACTTCGAACTCCGACAAACTCCGAGGCTAAGAGGCCCAGAAACCACCGAGTGGAGACAGAAAGGTCTTAACACATGATGACTAGAGCTCAGAACAGATACCCGAGCCTCGGACTTAGTACCAAGAGATTGGCTCTACAAACTCCGATGTATTGATTTGTAAGCTAGTGCACAGACCACCTATATAAAGGGTATAAAAGGGGCTCACCAGCAGCGGGATCCTTAGACTTTCCTCTTTGGATTCCCCCTGCTTAGGTGAGGACTCCACATGTATTTAAAGTAGTAGATAATTAAACACTTTGGATTCCCCCTGCTTAGCTCGCCTCCGAGATATACTTCGGGGCTGTAAGAGGGTTGCCCTTACAGCAGGAAGGTCTCCCCAATAAGGACCGGGAGCCGTGCTACTGTCAAGCCCCGGATACCAAGCTCTGGTTCACTCGGTAGTACCGACCGAACAACCCTTG
>QLPI01005792.1:809-23227 GCA_003314275.1 Chroogomphus rutilus | reverse complement strand
TATTCCACATGTCGCTTCTTAACCTATATAAGTAGGACATGGATGTACATACTTCCTCATTCCGGGTATCGACTAGGCTTAGGCCCTTCTACCTTCTTCTCTTCTGTTAAGTCCTCGACTCAGGCCGGCATCTTCAGCATCCCCCTGAGTATCTGTCTGTTGCAAATACAGTGGCACGCACAGCAAGTAGGGCGCAATGCACGAGTACGTTGAAGCCAACGCCACTACTCTTGGCCTGCAGGACTTGGCCATAGTCCGCCCGACCTTTCGACAACACCCCTCGGCAGTACCGAAGTCCGTCAGTATCCGGCGCTTGACAGTGTCCGAAGATAGGACAATAGGAGGTGCCAGACTATAAGACAAGGCTGGTAACCGAGGATAGTACAAGGACAGGAAGTCCCAAGGTGAAACGGACCGACAAATGTGGATGGCGGATGTACCGAGCCGAGACCGGTGTATCAAGCGTTATGCATGCTGCGTGGATGCTTGTACATAGGATGGTTGTTCGGTCGGCACTGGCGAATAATCGGGACCTCGGTATGTGTACTTGACAGTTTTCATCTGAAATAAAAAAAGTGCGATGCCTGGTGCTTAACCTTCGGTTCAGCCTGGAAGGGTGTTTTGGCATTATCTCGAGTTTTAGTGAGAGCGGGGGTGTAGAAAGGTAAATTCTACTTCGGTTGTATTTTGCTAGATACATCTAGGTACTTATAGCAAAAGGAAAAGCTGTGTAACATGAAAAATTATTGTAATGTGACCGGAGGCCATTCTGATATGGCCGGGTGTGTGATGGAACATGGGTATGTGGGCAAAGGAAAAGATTTGGGCTGTTCCCTGGAAAAAGATAGAAGAACTGAAGAAAAAGACATATTAAAATTCTTTGCCCATCAACAATCTTCCATCCATCAGCCCTGAGGGACTATCTAGGCCTTGTATCAGGTACCAGGCCAAGTAGGTGGTATTTTCCCAAAAACGTACCTAAAATCACCGAAATATTTTTGTGGGTTCTTTGTCTTGTCTGTAAACCCTGTGAGAAATTGCGCTTTGAGGGGAATAGAATTGGGGGAGATATTCAGGTTTTAGTGTTGAAATATACATGAAAATGTGTATAATGACTCAGAAATTCCTTTGGTTCTAACAGGAGAGAGTGGATCTGATATGCAAAGACAATTAGTAATGATGTATACACACAGTATAGATATAGCTCATGCAAAGTTGTGACCCAGAATGGACAAAACGACACTATTCACACGTAGGATGTGAATGTAACCAGGGGAACAGAAGGAATGTAGGGATGGGATCAGAGGGTGAGATGCGAAGAGGAAGGGCAGGATTAGCAGAGGAAAAGATTACAATGACTATGAGATGGACTTACATGATATAGGATGACACACAACCACACCGGCATGCATATAGACAGCCTACAAGGGAGACATGATGAAAGGTTAGAGGGGTTTCCAACTGGTACAGGATCTAGGTGAAGGGACTTACATCAAGGATGTGATGAGATTATGAGCAAATTGCAGTAGGTTTGAAGAATTTATAGGCAATCTATTTTATTCTATCTCCTCAGTGTAGTCAACAACTCTTTGTATATTCGGAAAATATACCTATTTTATTTTATCTTACAAAAAGAATAAAGAAATTAGCCTTAAAGGCTTGTACAATATATTATATAACTCACCTCCTCAGTGTAGTCAACAACTGAGGAGGGAGGCATGCACAGGTTGTGTTTCACCCGCATATACCCTGAAACCGGCCCTTAACCCTATTGAAGGTTTGAGCCAGGCTGCCGGTCCCAATCCAGGGGGCCAGCCACGCTAGTCGCGTCATGCGTGGACAAGCGCCCGTAAGTAGCGTACATAGTAGAAGATGAATAACTCCCTCAATATTGAGGGTAAAAATACAAATAAATGAGAGAAAAATTTAGAATTCAAAAGCGCACAGAATGATACGAAAATCGATATATAATTACAATATATTGAGATTGGTCTCTCAGGGGTGAGATGCAAGTTTGCACCCTACAGGATGAAGATTTGCGTACACAGCACAATTTATTAGATAGCGCAGTCAATGACATGGAAGGGGGATCATAAAACAGGGCGGTGACCCTGCATCCAGATCTAAAATGCTGCCACTGTATTAGGAAAGGATTGTTTTACAGCACTATGATTCATTTGTGTATAAAATCTAGGTAGATACATAGGCATACACTAGTTCTAAACTCATCCACCTCTCAACCATTCTTAAGACCTCAATGCGATCGAGGCTTCAAAGTCTGCATATATTTCAATCACCTTGTCAAGTATCCAGACATGCTGGGATAATTTCCTTAGGTGTAGTACACCATGTCTACAGTTTTTTCTCTCACATACCTCTGCACTTCGAGCATCCCGCAGTGTTTATTTCCATCCGGTCGACTACGTGCCACCTTTCTGGACCAGCACCTAAAGACAACTCACCGGCCATATCACCACATATACAAAGATAACAAACAAAATATACACATGAAAAATATAGAAAATATACCAATGGATCGTACATAGCTACTTCACCATTTCTCCTGACTTTTAAACTGATACATCCATGCTGTTCTCGTGAATGCTAGTCAGCATATGTCAGGAGTAAAATTGAATCTATATATAGCCACATTTGTGAACCCAAAAATTATCCACATCACTTCTTATGATCTCAGCTTCTTGTCAAGAAATGTATGTAGTATAAATTTCAAACAAATGTATCGTTACCACAAAGTAGTATATATGCATATCTCAAAGTTTTATCTTAAAAAATAACCTACAGACCAAAAACATCACATTCTATTCACTGAGTAGTTACAGATGGGCCTCAAATTCATATCACAAGGACTCAATTCCATAGTTTCCAGTAGTTTACTATAGAATTATGAGGTGCATTGACTTGCCTGAATGCACATAGACTGATCCTCAGGCTGCATTCGAAATTCCCAGACCCTCAGGCACTTAATGCAACTAAGGATAAACTCCTGAGGATATGAGGCCAGTTGTCAGAGTCAGCGGTGGAGGCCAGGGGCTGAGAACAGGGGTAGACCAAAGAAAGAGGGATAAACCCTGAGAGACATTGATTCAAAGTGTGAAGATATGGTGAGGGGTGTGAGGGATATTTTCACTACCCTACTACTGTAGCTAGAGATCAAGGGGTGTGTGATGTTCTTTGCAATGCTGGTGATTTGGCTTAGGCTAGGGTGAAGGAGAAGGTGGGAACACTGTACTATGGCAGTATTCTCCCTGGACCCATGAAAGTAGCTTGAACTGCTAATCAGGGGTTCTCAAATTATCCAACAATTAAATTATATAAATTTTATATAAACAGATATCTAAATTGGCAGTTGTGTACCAGCAACAGATGCTCAGACATTGAGACACTGGATCTTGGGGATGATCAGAAGGATAACATAGCTAACATACATTGGAAAAGTCCAAGAGAAAAACCTGACCATGGTAAAACACTGTCAAGCTTTGGGTACTGACGGACTTCGGTACTGCCGAGGGGTGTCGTCGAAGGGTCAGGCAGACTATGGCCTAGTACTCGTGCATTGCACCCTACTTGCCGTGCATGCCACTGGTATTGCAACAGACAGATACTCGGGAGGATGCTGATGATGCTGGCCCGAGTCAAGGACTTTACAGAGGAGAAGAAGATAGAAGGGCCTAAGCCTAGTCGATACCCAGAATGAGGAAATATGTACATGCATGTCCTACTTATATAGGTTAAGAAGCAACATGTAGAATAAGGAATGTGAGATAACAAGGTATGCAGAGCATGTGGTTATTGTCCACAACGGATAAAATTAGAATGAAGGGATGCAAATGGGGATAAAACAATAATGGACAAGATAATAGAGACATGGCCAAGGATAGGATAATAGGGAGTGGCCGAGTATAAAACAATGGAGTTGTGACTGAGGATAATACAAGGACAGGAGGTCCCGGGGGGAGATGGACCAAAGGGTGAAGGCAAGGAGTGTGGATGGTGGATGTGCCGAGCCGAGACCGGCGTACCAAGTGTTATGCATGTGGCGTGGACACTTGGTCATGGATATAGGATGGTTGCTCAGTCGGCAATGCCAAATAGATGGGTCTCAGTATGTGTACTTGACAAACACACTGGAAAATAGCCCTGAAACTGAAAAGTGACAGGGAGTTTAGTGGTTAAAAGGACCATATCAGAATATCAGGTGTTATAAATTCTTACATACTATCTTCAGGGTTGTCAAGACCCTGGTACTGAGCTCCGGTACACTTGGTAATACCAACCGACCAACCATCCTCTACCCATATTATTCTCACTATCACATGGGCTCGGCTCGGTACATCCGGTACATCATCTAGGCTTCTTCTCCTATCCTATCTGTCTCATCCTTCACTATCCTTCCATCCCCTCACCCGTTTCCCCTGAACATATGACGGCCACTCATTATCATAACCACTGCCCTATTGTTTTATCTTCAGTTGTCCCCTATTGTTCTATTCTCACCCACCACTTCATTATCTTATTCTCAGCCATACTCCATTATTCTAATCCCGCTTACATTCCTTATTCTATTTCTATTCACTGTGGACAATGCCTCCATGTGGTTTTTCATATCTTATTGTTTTCCATTCCTTACGCCACCCTTTTCCACATCTTGCTTCTTAACCTATATAAGTAGCAGGATGTAGGTAGATAGTTCCTCACTCAGAATATCAAATCGGTTCACACCCCCTTGCCCGCCTTCCTCATCTAAAGTCCTTCATTCAAGCCGATGCCCTCAGCACCCTCACGAGACTTCTTACTGTCCAAATTAGTGGCGCGCATGGAACAGCAGGGTGAAATGCACGAGCATGTTGAAGCCTAGCCACTCCAAAATGGTTTGCAGGATTTAACTGATATTTCACCATCACCGAATCTGTCAAGCATCGGATACTGACGGACTTCGGTACTGCCGAGGGGTGTTGTTGAAAGGTCGGGTGGACTATGGCCAAGTCCTGCAGGCCAAGAGTAGTGGCATTGGCTTCAACGTACTCGTGCGTTGCGCCCTACTTGCCATGCGTGCCACTGTATTTGCAACAGACAGATACTCAGGGGGATGCTGAAGATGCCGGCCCGAGTCGAGGACTTAACAGAAGAGAAGAAGGTAGAAGGGCCTAAGCCTAGTCGATACCCAGAATGAGGAAGTATGTACATCCATGTCCTACTTATATAGGTTAAGAAGCGACATGTGGAATAAGGAATGTGGGACAATAAGGTATGCAGAGCATGTGGTCATTGTCCACGACGAACAAAATTAGAACAAGGAATGCAAAGCGGGGATAGAACAATAAAAGACAGGATAATAGAATGTGCCCGAAGATAGGACAATAGGAGGTGCCAGACTATAAGACAAGGCTGGTAACCGAGGATAGTACAAGGACAGGAAGTCCCAAGGTGAAATGGACCAAGGAATGTGGATGGCGGATGTACCGAGCCGAGACCGGTGTATCAAGCGTTATGCATGCTACATGGATGCTTGTACATGGATGTAGGGTGGTTGTTCGGTCGGCACTGGCGAATAATCGCGACCTCAGTACGTGTACTTGACAGAATCCTAACAAGGGTTCTAGGAGAACTAACACTACCACATTGTTTATTTTTACCATTCACAGGGTGGTGTTCCTGGTCATTAGAGCAGAGTTGTTCCTCTCATAGTGGATTAGAGTTCCTTATTTATACTACAAATTAATGCTAATTTATGTAATTTTCACTGTTCATTATGCCATTCACCCAGTTCAGACCTGTTGGGCTCAGAGTGACAGAAGTTGCCCAGGCAAGTGCTGCCACTCAGGCATGATCACAGATATCAGATTAAATACACCTGAATCACCACAGACTTGGTAAGTGGTTAGGGTTGTACCACAGATGGAACAAGATCATAGAGAAAAGATTAGATTGGACCTTCTCAACCCTCACTGGAAGTTGACGACTGCACCAATAGGACTGCGGCACCAATGGAATATGATTACTCTATTAGATTTGATACCTGGCTTGGTATGGTCCATGTACATATTATGATCGCATCGATCAGGGTTGATCACAGCTTCTGATCACATGGGCATCGGTGAATGGCAATCAATCCAGTATACCTTGGCACGTTACACAGGCCCGATATTGGCATGGCATATATCACATCAGAGGCACCAATTGATCCAGTACATCTTGGCGATCATGCCGATTAGAGTTAGGCAAAAACTCAGATTAAGTTAGATTCGATCGTATAGATCCAGTACTACCACAGGGATGCCATATTGTGCCTTTTATGTCATTCCGGTGCGACATGGATCATCAGTTGTGATTGTGAGAATAAAGGCTGGGTGACCCCTTGGCCACAATCACGATTATGTTCATCCAGATCGGCATGTGTGTGCTACATGTCTGCTATATCATCTCTTATACCCAAAATACCTTGCCATCACCAACCAAAACTACTCCACATGCCCCATTTCCAGCTCTTCAATTACTCATATAGTGTTTGGAGTCAATGGTGGACAGGAAGGAGATACCATGGATGGAGATACCATGGTGATGGTGAATTCTTTTCTGACTGTTGTTTGAAATATCCACTTGGCTTTCTTTGATATGAGCATGACAACTTCAAAACCATTGAATAGTCATCTTTCAGTTTGCAGATGTACATGATTTACTTGGATTCATTTTGGATTCAGGTTTGGCTTGAATTTACTCTAAAGATGTCTTTTGTGAAATTTAGATGATAGAGATACAATAGAAATGTATAAAATTATTTTATATCACACCCCTCATGGACGTGGTGTCAGGAACCATATACCGGCAAGCCCGACTATTCATTTCAGCCCACTCAGCCCAACTCCGCTCTTGCTCACTATTCAACATAATTCCCTCAGCCCACGGACTATATGCACCTCGTGTATCTGTCTTGGCATCACATTCTCCTGTCAATTCACTCCAATCATTTATGTCACATCCCATATGCTCGCTATTCCATTCTGTCTTCATTTACGTTTAATATCCTTTCATTTACGTTTCATTCCATTTTCATCTGTTTGCAATTCCGCTCAGTCCTTTATGTCCAATCTGCTATTACGTTCCTTAGGGTAACTCCATTGGGAATCGGAGTGACATGGCACTCCACAATGTCATGGAGGACATCATTATTTGGGATGTAGTATTTTTGTTTCTCACTTTTCACAATCCTTGGCTTTCTCATTCTATTATAGGAATCTATTCAACTCCTAGTAGATTAGAAAGTAGTATTAAAGATCTTGTACTCATAGTTCAGTCTTCAGTCAGAAAATCAACCTTGATTTCGACTAAGGTTCCTCTGTTCATTTCTGTCTGTCTCACCTTTATGAAATTGGAGACTGTGCAGTCTAGTGGGTACAATGCAATACGTTGAAGCCAAGCCCCATCCAGAACCTCACCATTGTCTCGCCTTTGGGAGATTAAATATATTACAATTACGTCCTTTCTCTACATCATAACAGTATTTTCTGACTACCACACTTGATCACACTTCATCTTCATATATCATGCCTATCATGAACACCTGCTCTACTACTTGCAGTTTACCTTTCATCGTAGAAGTCCCAAGTCAGTTGCAGGATATTTCCTCACTTCGATGGCTGTCAGAACAACCTTCAATTTGCGAAGCTGGCCTGTCAGGAGGGAACACTCCTCCTGAACCTGAGGATGATGACGAAGAAAACCCACTCGACGATAACAACGACGATGAGCCAAATCCAAACCCTGTTCAAGTTTCAAATCCGAACCCCACTCAAGTTTCAAATCTGAACCCCACTCATGTTTCAAATCTGAACCCCACTCATGTTTCTAATCCTAATCCAACTCTTAATTCCAATCCGACTCTTAATTCCTCTTCTAGTTCAGACAAAATTGTCAAGGCACTCGTCGATCGATTAGCCCAACAGCCTCCTAGATCTAATCCCAACCCTGGTCATCTTGCCAATGTTTGCGAGTCTGAGGTTTACGATGGTACCGACAAAGCTAAGCTTTGCACATTCTTTTTACAATGCGTGCTGAACTTTCGAGACTGTCCATCTGCATTCTTGATGGATGTGTCAAAGGTCCAATACATCATCTCGTACCTCACAGGCCCCGCACTCCAATATTTTGAACCCGCAATTCTAGGCGAAATCCAGCCTGAGCCTAGTTGGCTTAAGGTCTGGAGGGATTTTCATCAAGAGCTAGAGACCAACTTCGGCCCATTCAACAGCACTGCACAAGCAGAAATTGAGCTCGGCAAGATAGTTATGAAGGACAACCACCGTGCAGCATGATACTTCATCGACTTTGCCAGAGCCTCCACTCGCACTCAGTGGAACAACACCACCCTCGCACATGCGGCATACAAGGGGTTGGCCAGATGTATCAAGGACAGCCTCCTTAACTTCCCTCGTTTCAAAACTCTTGCTGAACTCAGACAATATTCACTTGAGATCAACAGCAGATATTGGGAACGCAAGGAGTTCGACAACTTTGGAAATCCTTCAAAGCCAAATGAGTCCTCATCCAAATCCAACAACAACAACAACAACAACCATCAGTCTTCTTCCAACTCCAACAACTTGAACAACAAGAAGAGTAAGAAGGGGGGGAAGAAGAATGGCAATGATAAGTCTTCCAACAATAACAACAACACTAATGACATTGCATCCGAGCTCAGAAAAGACGGGAAGCTATTGCCTGAAGAATGTCAAAGGTGAATCGACACAGGACTTTGTCTCTTGTGTGCTTCAACAGGTCACATGGTCAAGGACTGCCCCAAATCCAATTCCCAATCCTCATCGACCTCTTCTTCTAACAACAAATCCAACAACTCCAACAATAAGAAAACGATGAAAGCACGCGTGACCAAGGCAAGCACGTCTGACACCAATGCCAAAGACAACACGGCGACGGAGTCGAAAAAATAAGCTGCAACCTCCAAAATGCACAAGCTGAGAATTGCATTAGCCTCTCTCATGCGCTGTTCTTGAATGCCCTTTCTTCTAATTCTGCTATTTCTCGTGTATCTTCTACTTCTGAAACTTCGAAAACTTCACTTATACTTAATCTGTCTTGTTCTCTTATTCCCAAACTTCCTCTTGTTATGCTCTTTGATTGTGGTTCTTCAGACTGCTTTATTGAATCACGAGTTGTGCAGAAATATTCTTTGCCTACTAATTCAGTTCCTGCCATTCCGTTGAAATTATTTGACGGTTCTACTAATTCTGTCATTACTCAGACTATGACAATTCCGATCTGATTTCTGACCGGCAAACTTCAGAACATCACCTTCTATGTGACAACATTAGACGGCAGTTGCTCCGCAGTACTTGGCTTCAACTGGCTCACCCACTACAATCCATCGATTGACTGGGTATTGGGTAGTATAACCTTCAAGTCTATAAAGCCGACTACCATTCTGACACCTCAGGCCTCAACCACTGCTTCACAGTCCAGCACCCCGCTTCCTAGCAATCCGTCACCATCTCCAAAGTTGGAGGCTCTGCGGGTAGCCCTAGTTAATGCAGAAGTGTTTGTCCATGCCTGCAAACTAGAAGGTTTGCAGGCCTTTCAACTCAACCTTGCAGATCTTGACAAATATGCACGAGGCTCCACTACGGTTGATTCCTCAGACAACCTGGATAGCATTAAACAGCATGTTCCAGAATTTTATCATGACTTCGCTGATGTCTTTAGTAAACAGCGTGGTAATACTTTAGCTCCCCATAGACCCTACGATCTCAAGATCAACCTTGAGGATGGCACTTCACCCCCTCTTGGTCCCATTTATTCCCTCTCAGTATCCGAACTTCAATCACTATGAGACTTCATCGACGAACATCTCAACATGGGCTTCATTCGACCCTTACGTTCATCACATGGCGCACC
Source organism: Chroogomphus rutilus (assembly GCA_003314275.1). Lineage (NCBI taxonomy): Eukaryota > Fungi > Basidiomycota > Agaricomycetes > Boletales > Gomphidiaceae > Chroogomphus > Chroogomphus rutilus. The sequence continues at coordinate 13,300 of QLPI01005792.1, read as the reverse complement.
AGTACTATTCGTACGCAAGAAGGACGGCTCCCTACAGCTCTGTGTAGACTTTCGTGGTCTAAACAGAATCACAAAGAAGGACCGTTATCCACTTCCCCTTATTTCTGACCTCTTAGATGCCCCCAAGAAAGCTCGTATATACACTAAAATTGACCTCAGACATGCCTATCACCTCGTTTGAATTGCAGAAGGGGACGAATGGAAGACAGCCTTTAGGACATGTTATGGATCCTTTGAGTGGCTTGTCATGCCTTTCGGACTTTCTAATGCCTCTGCTGCATTTCAGCACTTCATGAACGATATTTTTGGCGACCTTTTAGACAACTGTACCATAGTCTATTTGGATGACATCCTCATCTATTCCAACGACAAATCCTCGCATATCGAACACATTTGTGAAGTTCTACAATGGTTATGCAAACACAACTTGTACGCTCGAGAAGACAAATGTTCCTTCCACCAAACATCTGTCGAATACCTTGGATATATCCTGTCACCCAAGGGTCTTACAATGGCGGAAGACAAAGTCAAATTCATCACTCAATGGCCCAAGCCACGTAAAGTCAAAGACGTCCAATCATTCCTCGAATTTGCAAACTTCTATTGGAGATTCATTTTCAACTATTCCTCTATTATGACTCCTCTTACTCAACTCACTCGCAAAGGTCTGGCTTGGAACTGGAGTGAGGAGTGTAGAGATGCATTTAATAAGCTGAAACTGGCATTCACATCTGCCCCCATTTTAACTCATTAGACTCCTGATTTGCCCTTGATTGTAGAGACAGATGCATCAGATTATGCTTTAGCAGCTATACTCTCCCAACACTCCCCAGACGGCAAACTCCATCCTGTCACATTTCATTCTGGAACTTTCACCTCTCCAGAACTCAATTACGACATTCACAACAAAGAACTGCTCACAATTTTCGAAGCTTTTCAAAAGTGGCATCATTACTTAGAAGGATCCAGCGACCCTATCAATGTCATCACCGATCATAAGAACTTGGAGTACTTTTGTACAACCAAGTTGTTGACTAGACGTCAAGCTAGGTGGTTGGAATACCTCTCTCAGTTTAATCTTGTCATCCGTTTCAGACCAGGTTGTTTGGGCACTAAGCTTGATTTGCTCACTAGACAATGGGACGTCTACCTTAAGGAGGGGATGAGCGACTACGCCACCATTAATCCCCAGAACCTTCAACCCATCTTCCCTCAACACCAGTTGACCATGTCCCTTCGAGCCACAAGCCTCGTCGAACCAGTACTGAGGGCCTTGACTCTTATAGATACCGAGCATATCCTGAACGACATCAGACTCCATCTTCCTTCCGACTCCTTAGCCCAGAAACACCTCGTGAATAACGATGACCCAAAGTGGCAGACTAATCCCAACGGTCTGTTGCTATTCGACGATCACATCTACGTTCCTGAGGCCTAAGACTTATGCTTACGCGTGTTACAACATAAGCATGATCACATTCTTTCTGGACACTTTGGAATTAACAAAACCATAGACCTTGTCAGATGCGACTACAATTGGCCTGGCATGCGCTCATTCGTTAAAGACTACTGCAAGTCCTGCACAACGTGTATGCGGAATAAATTGCAATGTCACAAGCCATATGGATTACTCAAACAGCTTCCAGTACCAGACAAACCCTGGAACTTGATATCCATGGACTTCATTGAGCAGCTCCCCACATCCTCAGAATTCACAGCCATCCTAGTCATAGTCAACCGCTTCACCAAACAGTCTATCTTCATTCCCACTTCCATCACCATCACTTCCTCTCAGCTCGCAGAACTCTTCGTACTTCACGTATTCTCCAAACACGGCATTCCTTCTCACTTCACTTCAGATAGAGGCTCGGAATTCGTATCCCACTTCTGGCATTCTCTTGGGAAGGCCCTTGACATGAAGTTGCATTTCACCTCAGGCTATCACCCAGAAGGCGATGGCCAGACCGAGCGTACTAATCAGACATTAGAACAGTACCTCTGCATCTATTGCAACTATCAACAAGACAACTGGGCCCCGCTATTACCCCTCGCAGAGTTCACCTATAACAACACTCCCAGTGCTACCACTGGAATCTCACCTTTCTTTGCCAACAAAGGCTATCATCCCAATCTCGTCATTCATCCTGAACGTGACCTCACTTCATCACGAGTGCAAGACTTCATAGTCGACCTGGATGAGTTGCACCAGCAACTTCAAACCAACATCCTCGATACTCAACAAATGTACCAATCCTCAACTGACGCCAAACGACTCCCATCTCCAGACTTTGCCATTGGCAGTCTCGCATTTATCAAAGCCAAATTTCTCAGGACCACCCGTCCTTAGGGAATGGCACGGGTTGGGCCAACCCGCACGGGTCACCGGGTCGGGTGTCCTTGGGTGCGGGTGCGGGTCAAGCCGAGAGCACCTGCAACCCGGCCCAACCCGCAGTGTCACGCGTGCGCGTACGACATGCATGCGCCACACGCACACGACATGCCCGCGCCGCACGCACACACAGAAGACATGGACGACACCCACGCGCCGTACGCGTCGTATGCGTCATACGCGCCGTATGCGCCGTACGAGTCGTACGCGCCATATGCGTCGTACGTGCCGTATGCGCCTTACGTGCCGTATGCGCCGTACGTGTCGTACGCGCCGTATGTGCCGTACGCGTCGTACGTGTCGTACGCGTTGTACGCGTGGTACGCGCCGTACGTGCCGCACGCGTGCGGGTGCGGCGCGCACCCGACACCCGTCGACCCATGGGAAAAAAACCATGGGTTGACGGGTTCGGGTTTCCCATGGGTCGGGTGCGGGTCACCCACATTTGACCCGTGGGTGACCCGTGCCGTTCCCTACCCGTCCTACAAAAAAGCTAGCTGAGAAGTTTTTGGGTCCATTTGAAATCATTGCACGTCCCAGTACTCACTCTGTTACTCTGAAACTCCCAGGCTACATGAACACAGTACATCCTGTATTCTATGTTTCAATGCTTGAGCCAGCCACTCCTACAATCGCATTCAACCACCTCGGCCCCCAGTCATAATTGACAGTGAACCCGAATTGAGATATCCGAGATCCTGGACTCGAAAATCAATAATCGACGTACGGCATGCAGGCTGTTGTACTTAGTACGGTGGGCAGGGTATGAAGGCACGGATGAAGAAACTTCATGGCTCCTTGCAACAGAACTCAACCACACTTCAGAACTCATTCAAGACTTTCACAAGTCGTATCCAGATAAACCTGGACCGTTACCCATTCCATAAGCACCTTGCAATTTCTCTTCCATTCACTCTCGCTCATTCCATTCATTATTACTCTCACATTTCAGTTCTGTTCACTCTGTCTTCAAGTTCAAAAAAATCCTCAATTCCGATTCACTGGTTTCAACTCACAATTCAGCTTCTTCTTTCTGTTTTCAAGTTCAATCCTCAGTTTCCATTTCATCACTCCTTATTCCATTCCAACTCCATTCCGAACTTCAAATTCACGCTCAATTAGCCATTAATTCCTATTCTACAAGTCCAACTCTACTACTTCATCTCCATCCAAGTCATCAAATACATTTCTTGCATTTCCATCCCCAGTCACCCAACCTTCCCAAGTTCCACGCACCCTTGGCGGCTCTGACAACTCCTTGCTCTGAAACCTCTGATTCTGTAGCATCATCTGCAACTCCCTCACCTCACCTCGCAGTTGATTAACCTCACCTCGCAATTCCTCATTGGTCATACGGCTCTCCGACACCTGGAACTTGTGTTTCAAAAGCTCCTTGCAATGCACTTCGACCAACTGCTGCAGTTCCAAATGGGCGGCGGTCAATGCAATGACCAGTGAGGGGGCAGGAGGTGCAGCAGAGACGACTCTGGGAGGTAGCATAACCTCAGGAGCTGGTGGTGGAGGAGGTGGAGGGGTTGGCGCAGGTGGTAGAGGAGGTGGAGAAGTTGGTGCAGGAGGAGGTAGAGGGGTTGGTGGAGGTGGTGGAGGGGCTGGCAATGGCGACAAGACAGTGATCTGTGGTGTCTGTGCCACAGTAGGTGGAGGAGATGACTCCTGAGGAGGGTTAGGCGGTAGAGGGGGCAGTGGGGAATGAGGATCAGGGAGGAAGAGGGAGGGGAGTACGCACTCTGGGTTCCAACCTCGGCTTTTTCGAGGGACCCACACCATCATCATGATGTTCATCTTCTGGCGTACCTTCCCTTGTTCACTTTTCCGACCTCGGACTTCCCTCATCCTTGGGATTCCGCTCCCTAACCTTTCCCTTGCCTTTCCTCTTACTCGTACTCCAACCTCTCTCATTGATGCTACAACCCACACCCCTCTCAGCACACCATATGCACACACCCAGATCCAAATCCAAATCCCACTTCCTCAGACACATGTTGTGCTGTTTTTTGCAGTGACCGCAGGGCTTCTGGACTACGAATCCACAAGACCAGGGTGTACAGTCATCTTGTTCACCCAACTTTGCCTTTCGATAAAAGATGCTGTTCACATTGCCCACGTCATACCTCATCTGAAGACGGGCATACTGCAAAAACAAAAATCAGTTAAAAGTCAATTCTGAGACAACACTCTTACTCACCTTTGCACTTTTTGAATGTGCCCCTTCAATCCAGGGCTCTCGCACATCAATATGATCTTGTTCGAGAAGCGCCTGGCTGTGCTCGATGGTAGATGATGAGGGGGACAGGATGGTAATGGGCAGATGTGTTTCACCTCGGAGATAGGTGGTGATTGACAAGGGGTTAGAGCCCATTAAATTCTGAACGTAGGCAGAGTTGATGTAGTAACCTTCCATTGGCGATGTCGACGATGGTTACCCCCCAAACTCCCTCACGACTTCTCTTATATGCACTCGCACTTCCAAACTCCAATGGGGCCACCGTTCTAGAACTTCATCTCCGTGGCCTTGTGGGACTCAGCCATAAGGGGGGGATACTGTCAGGAACCATACACCAGCAAGCCTGACTATTTATTTCAGCCCACTCAGCCCAACTCTACTCTCGCTCACTATTCAACATAATGCCCTCAGCCCATGGACTATATGCACCTCGTGTATCTGTCTTGGCATTACATGCTCCTGTCAATTCACTCCACTCATTTACGTCACATCCCATAGCTCGCTATTCCATTCCGTCTTCATTTACATTTAATATCCTTTCATTTACGTTTCATTCCATTTTCATCTGTTTGCAATTCTGCTCAGTCCTTTATGTCCGATCTGCTATTATGTTCCTTAGGGTAACTCCGTTGGGAAACAGAGTGACACGTCACTCTACAATATCATGGAGGAGATTATTATTTGGGACATAGTATTTCTGTTTCTCACTTTTCACGATCCTCGGCTTTCTCATTCTATTATAGGAATCTATTCAACTCCTAGTAGTGTCAAGCGTCGGTTACTGACAGACTTCGGTACTGCCATGGGGTGTTGTCAAAAGGTCGGGCGGACTATGGCCAAGTCCTGCAGGCCAAGAGTAGTGGCATTGGCTTCAACATACTCGTGCGTTGCGCCCTACTTGCCGTGCATGCCACTGTATTTGCAACAGACAGATACTCAGGGGGATGCTGAGGATGCCGGCCCGAGTCGAGGACTTAACAGAAGAGAAGAAGGTAGAAGGGCCTAAGCCTAGTCGATACCCAGAATGAGGAAGTATGTACATGCATGTCCTACTTATATAGGTTAAGAAGCGACATGTGGAATAAGGAATGTGGGACAACAAGGTATGCAGAGCATGTGGTTATTGTCCATAATGAACAAAATTAGAACAAGGAATGCAAAGCAGGGATAGGACAATAAAAGACAGGATAATAGGATCATGACTCAAGATAGGACAATAGGGAGTAACCGAGTATAAAACAATGGGGGTGTGTCCGAGGATAATACAAGGACAGGAAGTCCCAAGATGAAACAGGCCGAGGAGTGTGGATGGCAGATGTGCTGAGCTGGGACCGGCACACCAAGTGTTATGCATGCGATGCGGGCACTTGGTCGTGGATATAGGATGATTGCTCGGTCTGCACTGCTGGCGGACGGGTCTCGGTACGTGGACTTGACAAGTAGATTAGAAAGTAGTATAAAAGATCTTGTACTCATAGTTCAGTCTTCAGTCAGAAAATCAACCTTGATTTCAACTAAGGTTCCTCTGTTCATTTCTGTCTGTCTCACCTTTACGAAATTGGGGACCGTATGGTCTAGTGGGTGCAACACAATACATTGAAGCCAAGCCCCATCCAGAACCTCGCCATTGTCTCACCTTTGGGAGATTAAATATATTACGATTACGTCCTTTCTCTACATCATAACACATGGTGAGGGTGGAGAAAATATAGAGCACAGATCTCATGTAGCAGTAAACCCTGTTTCTGAGAAAGAGCTCTTCTTGTCTCAAATTCCAAGTGGGTGGGAATGAAGTAGGAGGAAGGGTGTTCTAGATGGAACAGAATATGGAGTATGGCAGGAGCACTTGTGAATATACCTAAGAGAAGAATAAGAAGAATATTTGAGCTGGGGTGCAGGTTTTTTGATCAAATTTCAGCGATGGGGTATATGGAAAATGTGAATGCCAATTCAGTCCGAGCTAACTTGTGAGGCTTGTCATCGACCCTACCAAGCCGATCCTGTTGTCTCAATGGCTCCACATTCTGAGTATAAGATCAACACACAACCACACTAGGGTGTACACATGCAGCCATCGAAGAGGAGATGACAAGAGTCAGAAAGAGTTTCCAATCAGGACAGGATCTATGTGTAGGCACTCACTGTCAAGGACAAAGATTTACGAGCATAGCATAGTTCAGTTGAGAGCACAGTTGATGACTTGGAAGGGCAATCAGAAAGTAGGGCAGCGACCCTGTATCAGGGTATAGAGCACTGTTGCCGCATTAGGAAGGCCTTGCCTTACCGTAGTATGATTCATCTACACATAAAAGCTAGATAGTTATGAGAATATAGATCACTTCCAATCCCATCCATTTCTTAATCAATTGAGACTTCGACTCAGCATATATTTCAACTAATACAACTGACCCTCCCCAATTATTCAAACCAAACCCCAATCATGCTGGCATTGAAGAAAGGGTGATATGGTACCACAAAAATTTGTCACACTATACTCAGTTATCGCGGTTTGGTATCTCAATCAGGCCAATTAGTGAAAGTTCTGAGTTCTGATAACTCCGACCTGGAGACCTGATCGGTTATCCCATAAGAACACTTGACCGTTTATCCTGCATCAGAGATTCACCATTCTTAGATCACAGATCAAATTTGTTTGACCTACTCAACCATTGAACTGGGACTGAGTTAATTTGGTATGCTACATGAATTCTATTTGTTTATCATGAACTTGAATCGAGATGACATCCCCTCTTTGGGGTTAATCACAGGGATCACACTTGAAGCAGTAATACTATATGTGTGATTGTAGAGTGTGAATGATGGGGATGTCAAACAGAGATAAGTACCCAAGGTTTGCAGAGTTCTATCCAAGTCAGCGATGATACCGAGCCCACTATTCATCTCTCAGCATGGTCCAAAACAACTGAAAACTCGACTCTTTAGGGCATTGCAATACCAACAAGTTAGCCCCCTCATTTTCTCTCAGTATGGTGCTGACACCTCTTTAGGACCTTGGCCAATGTCTTCAATTTCATCACCAAACAAACAGGCTATGAAAATCACACTAACAATCAACTTCTCAATATCAGCAGCCCAATTCCTGTTCCCCTTAATGCCCAATTCTATGTCATCTTCCTGGCACTGGATGTTACTGCTACAGGTGCAGGGGGTGGACCAGTCTTCCTCTCGCTCCTTCTCAACATGAGCATGACTGTTGCAAATGCTCCTCAGCCTATCAACCTCACTGCAATGGGCCTGAAGGTACCTTCGGCTGGGGCTGACCCTGTCATAGCCCAGGCTTCACTTGATGATGGTGAATATGCAACCATTCCATTCAAACACTGGCACTAGGTGCCCTTCCGTAACTAGTAGCCCTTGTCATTCTGTGTACAGAATATGAGATACAGTATGGACATTTGGCTATCTCATCTCTTTAGTATTATTGGCACTTTAGTTGCGAGTGGTGTGCAGTTGTAAAAAGAGAAGCTGTGTGATTTGATGAACTTTTCCACCAATGTGAAAGGTCTTTCTATAAATAAGAAGGTGTTCAAGTTGGGAATTTAACTGGCTTATTGGTTCTACAAATTGTTCTTGTACCACCATTTCAAGTAGCTCCATTGGTCAAAAGTTGTTCTGGAATTGGACTGCGGCTGAATTTGTTGAAAGTACACTTAAGCATCCTTATTTATCTTATTTCATTTACTAACAAGTTGAGCGGAGTTTTCGAGATACAGACGCATTATGTGTATACAAGTCAAGCCATGATTTTGAACTGAGTAGAGTCAAGGTGCAAACACGTGCATATACACTATCCCACCACATCGAGCCAAGAGATTGCCACTCCAGCCATCTGTCAGGCCTCAGTACTGCCGATGGTGCTGTCAGAACCAGCCAAGTCCTGCAGGCCAGTCGGGGTGGCTTGGCTTCAACATACTCGTGCGTTGCACCCTGCCTCCTGTGCGTGCCACTAACTTGTAACAAGAACAGATACTCAGATGCCGAGGGTATCGGCCCAAGTAAGGACTTCTGAACAGAAGGAGGAGAGTAGGGAGGCGTAAACCTAGTTGATACTCAGACTTAGGAACTATGTACACATATCCACTACTTATATAGGCTGAGAGGCAGAATGTGGAATAAGGGTGGCATAAGACATGGAAAAAAGAATAAGGTATGAAGACCATGTGGAGGTATAGTCTACAGCAATTAGAATAGAATAATGAGAGAGTAAGACAATGAAGTATAAGCGGTGAGATTGTGGGAAAGAAAATAGAACAATATGGAATGGCCGAGAATAAAACAATAGGGCTGCGAGTGAGTGGCAGAGAATAGTGAATGTCCTGTGGGTAAGCGAGTGAGGGGGAAAGAAAAAGAGTGTAGGGATGATAAAGAATAGGGGTTGGGAAAAAAGGATAATGAACCAGGTAATGAACCGGGTGTACCGAGCCAAAACCATACACCATGGGATGATATGAGTAAGGGTCGGTCGGTCGGTACTGCCGAGTAAGTCAAAGCACGATGTATGGTCATGACACCATCTAACAGCAACATTGAGCCGAGACTGCATCCAGACTGTCGCACATGGACTGGACACCGTACTTGGTTCTTTTTTCCACATCCCCAATAATCAATCATTTCTCATAATTTAATGATGATAAATAATTCTCCCACTTCTCATCGTCATTTTACTCCTATGTATTCTTGTATAAATAGGTAGTAAAATGTCCAGAAATAATAACTAGTTTTACAATTTTCACAGTCGCATTATTTAACATTCAAGTCCATTCTTTAATATTCCTTGCACATAATCTTTAAGTGCAACGGGCTTTTGTCTTTATTTAACTTTTTAATTATAACAGAATTGATGACAGAGATGGGTGTATAATTTGTAATGAAATGAGTTGCAACTAGACAGAGAGGCTCAGCTTATCATAGAAAATTATGTAATAGAGTCTAAGTACCTAGAAAGGGATTAAAGACCAATATCAGTCCTAGTAGTCTATGCTGTTGTCAGGCTTCGGTAATGCCGAGGGGTCAGGTGGATAATGGCCAAGTCCTGCAGGCCAGAAGTAGTGACTTTGGCTTCAACATACTCATGCATTGCACCCTACTTGCCATGCATGCCACCAATTTGGGACAGAGGAAGTACTCGGGGGGTACTGAAGTGCCGGCCCAAGTAGAGGACTTTACAGAGGAAAGAGGAGACAAGGGGCCTAGGCCTAGTCGATACCCAGAATGAGGAAATATATACATGCATGCCCTACTTATATAGGTTTAAGAAGCGACATGTGGAATAAGGAATGTGGGACAATAAGGTATGCAGAGCATGTGGGTATTGTCCACAATGAGTAAAATTAGAATGAAGGAATGAAAATGGGAATAGAACAATAAAGGATAGAATAATAGGAACGTGGCCAGGGATAAGACAATATGGAGTGCCTGACTATAAAACAATGGTTGCAACCAAGGATAAACAAGGACAGGAAGTCCTGAGGTAAGGTGGATCAAGGAATGAGGAGTAGGCATGGTAGGATTAATGAATGGTAAATGGCGTAGAGTATGTGAGGTGAGAGAGAGATGGGTGGTGGATGTGCCAAGCTAAGACTGGCGTACCAAGTGACGTGCATGCAGCATTGTCAAGTACACGTACCGAGGACCCGATAACTCGGTGGTACCGACTAAAATACTCCATTAGTAACCAAGCACGAACCATTCAATGAGTTGTTCTCGGCCAAGACGCACATATCGGTCACACCCCTCATTCCCACGCCTACTCCTCACTCCTCGGTCCGCCTCACCTCAGGACTTCCTGCCCTTATGTTATCCTCAGCTACCAGCCTTGTCTTATAGGCTGGCACCTCCTATTGTCCTATCCTTGGACACATTTCTATTATCCTATCTTTTATTGTTTTATCCCTGCGTTGCATTCTTTATTCTAATTTTTGTGGACAATAACCACATGCTCTGCATACCTTATTGTCCCACATTCCTTATTCCACATGTCGCTTCTTAACCTATATAAGTAGGACATGCATGTACATACTTCCTCATTCTGGGTATCGACTAGGCTTAGGCCCTTCTACCTTCTTCTCTTCTGTTAAGTCCTTGACTCAGGCAGGCATCCTCAGCATCCCCCCGAGTATCTGTCTGTTGCAAATACAGTGGCATGCACGGCAAGTAGGGTGCAACGCACGAGTACGTTGAAGCCAACGCCACTACCCTTGGCCTGCAGGACTTGGCCATAGTCCGCCCGACCTTTCGACAACACCCCTCGGCAGTACCGAAGTCCATCAGTATCCGACGCTTGACAAGCATGGACACTTATATGTGGATGTAAGATGACTGCTCGGTCAGCGCTGCCAAATTACCAGGATCTCGGTACATGTACTTGATAGCTGTGAAGGATTGTGCTCACAGCTCAGCTTCTCATTCTTGCAGATGATGGGCTGGTTCTCAGTGCTAGAAACGGAAATTCAACTGGACTGTTGGCTAGTGTCAAGTCCGCAACACCGAGTACCGGCTCACTCGGGAATACCGACCAACCAGCCCTTGCCCACATCATCTTGCACTACCACGCGGCCTCGGCTCAGTATGCCTGGTACATCATCTGGACCACTCCTCTCATCCTATCCTCTTCATTGTTCTCTCACCCCCTATCCATTCCTTGACTCACTCCCCCTGAAACATATTACTACTTCATTATTGTTCGGTCGCAGCCCTATTGTTTTATCTCCAGTCGTCATTGTTCTATTTCCTCCTCCACTCCCTCATTATCTTGTTGTCAGCCATCCTCTATTATTCCAATCTCGCTTACATTCCTTATTCTATTCTTGATCACTGTGGACAATGCCTCCATGTGGTTTCTTCATACCTTATTGTTTTCCATTCCTTACACCACGCTGTTCCACATCTTGCTTCTTAACTACATAAGTAGCGAGATGTATGTAGATAGTTCCTCACTCAGAATATCAAATCGGTTTGCACCCCTTTGTCCGTTTCCCATCTCTAAAAGTCCTTCACTCAAGCCAATGCCCTTGGCATCCTCACAAGACTCCTCCAATCCAAACTAGTGGCATGCATGGAACAGCAGGGTGCAATGCACGAGCACGTTGAAGCCTAGCCACTCCAAAACAGTTTGTAGGACTTAACTGATTATCTCGGCGTTACCAAATCCTAACAGCTAGTTCAAATATCGACTTAGTCTTCCCACTGTATTTGCATTTTCTACAAATCTAAAATAAGGGACAGACAATTGAGGAGGGTGCAACACACAAGTTGAAGCCAAGTCCTCATGACTGTGAATACCCAGCAATGACTATCACCTAGTTGCCATTGCAAGTCAACTGCCCACCCTTAAGCATCTGGGCACTTCTTCGTCCTGTCTATCTGCCTTCTGTCCTCCATCTTCTACCCTACAATAACATAGAAATATTTACACTTTCTTATTAATTTTTATTTAAAAAAATCATTGATGCCTCTGATATTGGATAAGCCAAGTCAATCAAAGCTGGACTCTGAATTTGGTCAAGGAGAGTACCAAGTCTAAGCCCTTTAAAGTTCAACTCTAAAAAGATTTAGAGCATATACATGCTTTTCTTTGTAGATTTTCCCTTTCACCAAGATTCCCTTTGTCATGAATCTGTCTCATTTTTCTATTCACTTTACAAAGGTCCATGGTATGCAGGTTATCTATATATAACATTTGAACATATGAGCAGTTTCAAACTCAGACCACTGCCTGAGACAAATAGGGGCAAATTATTGTTCTGTCAGCTACCTCCATAGGCCTTTCAAAGTTCAAGTTTCAATTATGATAAGTATCCTGACACCCATAGCTGTCTAAATCACCTATTCAAATCC
>QLPI01005785.1:0-11695 GCA_003314275.1 Chroogomphus rutilus | reverse complement strand
ATAAGAAAGGAAGAAATATGAATGTTCAGAGTGAAACTGTCTTCTCGCCTTGAGCTTCACACCAATTTGGGTCTTTGGACTGAGACCTTGTGATCGAAGATCCTGTAATGCGTGAATTCTCGAGAAGTAGGTGAATAAAAGTTGAAGTCGAATACAGGTCCTCCTTTATACTTGGCTGGCATGTGTATGGGCAACTGATGGAAATGGTCTCCCACTTGGACGATTTGGTAGTCGGCTGATCTGGATGGGTGCAGACATAATAGAAGTTGATTCAATTGACTGGGGATTGAAAGTTATTGAGAATTCCTAGAGATAATGAAATTTTTCTGGGTTTTAGGACTTATACCAATTTTTGATTCTTTTATCAATATTTTTCTGGGACTCTAATTGATTAGAGTATATGGTAGAACATGGTTCAATGTTCTAGTATTTTCGTTTGACAACTCTTTTGGAGTCATCCCATTCCCTTAGAATCTGGGGTGCATTCTTGAGTTGCCTCCTGGTTAGCCACTCATTGTAACTAGAATCATAGTCCTTAAATTTGATCAAAAATTCTTCAATCTTCTGGCCATTTTGGGCTGCTCTCCACCTGGATCTGAGGATGGTTTCAACCTCATATTCAGGGACCTCAGAGAAGTCTTCCCTACCCAGTCTTTTGCTTGGGTGAATGCCAAACTCATCTGGAGACATGTGATATTTTTTTGCAATTTCCTGCCCAGTCCCTTTTTGTTTCTGAGCATGTCCAGGGAGTGGGGGTCTATGAGCAGCCAGTCACATTCTTCAAATTTGATTTCCAAGCAACCTTCATTGTAAATTTTTTGTTGAACTGTTTGAGAAAACAATAGTGATTCCTTAGCCCTAGATCTATAAGTTTCAAATTTTTCTAGGAATTCTTGAGCTTTGAAACTTTCCAAAACATCCGGGTCATCAGGTGCATGACCTTGGCACCCTGTCTCAGGTCTATCTACCATTTCACTTGGCTGGTGCAAGACAGTTGCTCCTGTTGTAGGGTGGAATCCATAGAGTAAGAATGCTGGACTAAATCCAGTTGATGTATGTGGGATAGTATTATAGCCCAAGACAAATTGTCTCAGGTATGTGTACCAATCATCCAGTTCCAGGCTGACATATGTTCTAAGGGCTGTTTCCAAAATCTGGTTCATTATTTCGGTTTGGCCATCTTCCTGAGGATGATGAGCGGTTGTAAGTGCCCTTTTAACACCCAAATGTCTAGTAACCTCTTTCCAAAACATTCCAGTCCACCTGGAGTCCCGGTCAGTGATTATTTGTCTTGGCAGTCCATATATGCTAACTATTTTTTTCGAAAAATAGCTCAGCAACCTGTTTCTCATCAATATCCAATGTGGTAGGGATCACAGTAACATATTTGGTGAGTTTGTCTACAATTACAAGAAGACAATCATAACCATTGCTAACCGGCAGTTCCGTGATGAAGTCCATGGTCACTACCTCAAAGGGTCATCCGGGTATTGGGATTGGTTGCAGCAGTCCCATAGGTATGTGCCATTTAGATTTAGCCTTCTGACATACATCACAACTGACCACAAATTTCTTGATGTCCCTACTCATCCATGGCCAGTAGCAGGTGGCAGCCAAGCGGTTGTATGTCCTGTAGTACCCAGCATGTGCAGATTCTGCAGGTTCGTCATGTGTTTCACTCATGACTTTTGCTTGCTGATTCTTTGGCACACATAGTCTTAAGTTTCCATTCCAGTCTTCAAAGAAGATAAGTCCATCTTCTCTCTCGGAAAATAAAGGTTGCTGAATTTTGTTCCAGCTGGCCTCATTCCTTAACCCGGTTCGTACCTTCAAAAAATAAGGGTCCGTATCATATCTGTGGATCAACTCTTCCATTTCCTTAGGATGAATGGCACTAACTAGGTTGAAAGTCCTGGCTGCTTGGAATGGTATGGAAGATGTCCTTTGGTGAGTTTCAGCATCCACACCAGTCTTCAGTGTTCTGATTTCCAGTCTTTCATTCTCTTCTTCAAATCTGACCATTAACTGGAGTGTTCTGGCTTCAAACTGGGGAGAAATTTCTTTGTAAAAATCTGTAAGAAATTCTTGATCCGAGTTGAGAATGGTATGTGCTGATCTATCTTGCACAGGCCCTTCCTGGTATGGAACTCTTCTCCTGAGTCAGGAGATAGGATCCACATTCGAATGCACTCTTCCAGCTCTGTGCACTACTTGGAGATCTGGGTAGGCAGCAAATACAGTTCCCCAAGTGAGTAATCTCCTATTTACATTCTGAAAAGTCCTGCTCCAGACTAATGCTGCATGATCTGTCACAGCAGTGATCTTCTCTCCCTCAATGTAAGGCTGAAAATTCACCAGTCCATCCCTCAGAGCTAGGGCTTCTCTTTCAGTAGGTGAGTAGTTTCTTTCAGCTGGTTTAAGTGTTCTTGACCAATATGCAATAACCCTTTCCACTTTGACAATGGTTTCTTCAAAATATATGTCCCATGTAATGTCTTCAGGTGGATTTTCTTCCTTGCTGACTGGGGGATGACTAGACTAGGGACTTGGAGTCCTTCTTGGTAAGCCTTCTATAGTTTCTCGTAAGTCCTTGTTCTTTTTAAGTCTCAGATTTTGATGGGATGGACTTGCTGCAAAATAGCTGCTATGCCTACATCACAGGCATCAGAATAGATTCTGTAACCCAGGCCTGGCACAGCATATGCATGAACTGGTGAGCTAACCAGCACTTCTTTTGACAGCCTAAAGGCTTCTTGTTGAGTTTCTCCCCATTCCCATTTAGTGTCCTTTTTCAACAATTCAAACAAGGGGGCCACTAGTGTTACATACCATTGCAATGGTTGGTGAATACATGTAACAAGTTGCTGTTTAAATAGTGCCCACAGACTAATGCCAGATAACCTGGCATAGTGGCCTTTTGGCCCAGTTGAAAGAACACATCACTGTGGGAATTTGTTGCCTTTTACAACTAGCCAGGCATAAAAAGGTATGTATGCTGCAAAATAGACCATCATTCCCAAGAAAATCTGTAGTTCATGTAGATTCCTTGGTTCTTCTAAATCTAATATTGACCCACTTTTTCCTTGTGAGTGGAAAGTCCAAGTCTGGACACTTTCTGTCCTAGGAGGAGGAGTGACTGGTATGCCAAATGACACTTTGGTGGAGATAATGTGATTCCTGATTCACTGACTGCATGAAATACTTGATCTAAGTGATTTAAGTGATCTTCAAACATTTTTGAATAAATCACAATGTCATCAATATAAACCAAGGCAAAAATCCAAAGGTATGGAGCCAGGATATTTTGCATTACTCTTTGGAAAATGGCCAGACCATTTCTATAACCAAATGGCATTCTCTTGAATTGGTAAAGTCCTCTGTGAGTCCGAAATGCTGTCTTCTCCTTGGCTTCATCAGCCATCTTTAACTGGGTAAAACCAGAAAGAGCATCCAGGGTGGTTAACCAATTGGATCCAGTGAGGGCCTGGAGAATGGTATCCTGCCTGGGCAATGGAAACTCATCAGGAATAACCCTTTCATTGAGTTTTCGGTAGTCAATACACATCTTTGGTTTCCCTGATCTGTAGACAATTAACACAGGGAATCCCCATGGGCTCTTGGATGGTTCAATGACTTCTAGCTTGATCCACACATCCATTTGCTTGTCAATAATCTCCCTTTTAGCAGGGGAAGCATTGTAAGGAGGTAAAGACATCTCCTTAGCTTCTGGCCTTAAACTGATCTCAACCTTGGCATCATAATTCCCTAGGCACCCATCAAGTCCGAAGGCATCCTTGTTTTTGAGAACTATTCTCTCTAGGTCTTTCTTTGGCTAGGACTCAGATCAGGTGAGAACTCCAGTTCTTTGATCAACTGTGTGGTCGGAATAATTTCTGCAGGTAATTCTTGTATTTTGGGTCCTCCAGGCACCATTTCTTCTTCAAGATTATCTGGACCTGGATATATGCGCTCTCCTTTCTCTATTCCTAACTTCTCAGTGACAGCCTTGATCAGGTAAGCATGTTTTTGAAATTTCTCAACCTGCTCTGAGCTTCCTTTGGAATTTTCCAGCCAGGAAGTGGGATTCTGGGCATAACCCAGTAATTGGCCTTGATGGATTATGACTAGTCCTTGGGAGAAATTGGACACATAAAGCTGAGGGTTATCTCTAGAGATTATTGAGTCTGTGATTCCGTA
Organism: Chroogomphus rutilus; assembly: GCA_003314275.1. NCBI lineage: Eukaryota > Fungi > Basidiomycota > Agaricomycetes > Boletales > Gomphidiaceae > Chroogomphus > Chroogomphus rutilus. The sequence goes on along the minus strand of QLPI01005785.1, from coordinate 7,498 downwards.
ACAGTCTTCTGGGCCTTTATTGGAGTGAATTATCTTTTCCACAAAAACATGTTCAGAATTCCCCAGAAAAAATACATTAACAGGGACTAAGACTGCTGATTGGGATGGGACACAAATTTCTCGAGATGCCCTGACATTTGAGTCAAGAATTCTACCTCTGATTTGTTTTATGAGGTTTTTGGCACATCTGTGGGCCTTGAACTTGGCCAGAAGTGATGGCAGGTTAGGTATGGTTCTAATTTTGAATGCATGCCCATCATCTCCTTGTAAGGTGGCTCCAACAGAGTTCTGTATAATTGTACGTCTCCCTGAATTCCCAAATAATAGATAAGTGGAAGATTCCTCTCTGACAATGGATATGGAATATTGATCTGCAAAATCATTTCCTAGGATCACTGGTGTGGACATGCCTTTGACCACATAGGCTTCCACATCAATCTGAACTGGTCCAGTGTCTGTTTCAAAGATGATAGGCAAGTTTACATATCCAGATATCTTTGATGTCCCAGTGACTTGAATCAAATTGATTTTTTGTCCAGTTTTGACCTTGGGTGGATTGTCCATTTTTGACAGAGAACTTTGGGAAATCAGAGTGATGTCTGACCCAGAGTCAGCAATAAGATTTTGTTGATTTTTTCCATATTCCCCAAGCCAAACCTTGGTGGTTGTGGCATTGGTTCCCAGGAAGGCACATCCAGCAGGTCTGGACATGTGTTTCTTCAGTTTTAACAATGCATTGGGGGCAAGGTTGGCAATTTTGGATATTCCTAGCAATGAAGTAGTCTTTCCAGCTTCTTTAATCAGTTTCCTCTTTTCCCTGTGATTTTTGGGTGATTTAATAGGCAATTTATTGTCAGGTGCAGGAGGAGGAGAAGTTGGTAGAGGAGAAAGTGATTCTGGGTGAATTTCTGATCCCCCCCAGCCCGGGTATATCCTTTAGCTTGTGGATTCAGGGCTTAATGACATTACAATGAGCTTCAGGGAGGTCCCCTGGAGTTTCCTGAGTGTCAGGGATTTTTTCAGAAATTTCTGCAATTGTTTGATAAACTTGAGCTTGTTCATCATCCAAGTCAGTTTCCTCCATGATCAATTGATCATAAATACTATCATATTCTTCCTGTGCTTGGATATCCTCAATTTCTCCTGTAGCTAGTTTGGAATTAATTTTGTGGAATTTTTTATTGGGCTGGATGAATGCATGCTTGCACTCTTTATCCCAATGTTTCTGGCTCTCACAATACTTGCATCCTCTAGCTCCCTTTTCTTCAGGAGTAGCCCTTTTAGATATATTGTTATCATCCTTCGGAAACCTAGGTGGTGGAAGCCCCAGTGAGGCTCCAGCCAAGTGTGACCATGAGTCACAATAGGTTTGGGCACCTGAGGCTCCCATTCATTGGATCGCGCCTCGATGTGTCATCTCCCAATTGGGCTGTTGCCCTTTTTGGTTGGACGTGCTCATCTCCAGGTTCTGCAAACATCGTTTGAGGTCATTGTAGGAGGTAAAAGGTGTGTGTATGTTATGGCCCATGCCGCCCAATAAACCCACATTAAACCCCACAACCACCCGCACCATTTCCAGGACCTTTCTGACCGCTCAAAGTCTGAATAACCGCTTTCCGATATTTCAATGCCTCAATCCGAGGTTCCATGTTTCCGAACCTCCGAAGATTCCAAAGCCAAGGTTCCGCTCCTTTGATAGACGACATGCAGGATCATTGCATACCTCACTCCCTTGTTCTTCATTTTATATTGCCCCTTGTACTCTCTTTCCCCCTTGTCTTTACTCAGCAAAAGATAGTACAAGACTAGATACATGTATATAAGTCACCAGTCGACTGGACTATTCGCTAGTACGAATATCAACTTAATTCTGCATTGTAGTTTCCGATTCAGTTCTGGTAAACTTTCCGACTTTCCAAAATTAGGGACAGATGATTGAGGAGGACGCAACATATAAGTTGAAGCCAAGTCCCTGCGACCTCGAACCACTCGTACTACTCTATACCATGAATAGTCCTAAGACCCCCAGCACTTCCCGTCTTTCTGCCCCCATTCCAATTCCGATTCCGATCCCGATCCTGCAACCTTTAGTCCCTCCATCTCCAGAGTACAAACCCCCCTTCGGAAACCATTTGGAACCCTCCAGAAACCCTTCCGGAAGCCTCTAGCTAAGCGCCGACATGCAGATTTAACAGTGCATCAGTGTCTCCTTATGGTATTTAATTGCTGACTGGAATTCAACGACTGTTGGGCATTGCTGGGCATCAATAACCGTATGCCAGAATGAAGGTGTGCTGGCCATCACTTCCATGATGAGCTCCGAGTCTGACATCTTGCTTACTAACCTCAACAACTCTGTCTTGCACACAAAGTACTCACTAGGGCTCTCATGCCCATGACCTGGCTCTCAGTACGACATGCGGTTTGCTCGGGACTTCTGGCGGTCGAGCCACATGTGGTTCATGTAGTAAGTGGTGATGGCCTCTCTCATGGTTCTCCAGCTGACTGTAACCTGTTTTCTATAGCTCATAGGGAGTGAGAAGAACCACTTTTCCATGTTCTTTCTCAACCGGAGGGGGATAATTTCTCCCAATTGTCCATGAACAGTAAGTGACCTGTCAGCTATGTGGTTTATCTTCATTAACCATTGAGCTAGGGTGTCTGGATCACCATCCCACTTAGAGATTATTTCAGGGTGTAGCCGGGAATCAAAGTAAGCTTCATCTCTTTGTATTGTCTCTTTAACTGACTGTTTCCTTCTCTGATCCCCCCTTCCTGGACTATTCCTCCTTCGTCTTCGCATCCCATGATCATGCACCTCATCGCCATCATCTGGAGAATCATCTCCAGGTGGTTCTGGGTCCCTAGGATGTTGCTCTTGCTCTCTAAGGGGCCACATGTGCCTTCTTCCTTGATCCCCCCTTCCTGGACTATCCCCTCGACTTCTTCATGGCAGATTTCCTCGCACCTCTTTGCCATCATCTGGAGAGTAATCTCTAGGTGATTCTGCATTTCTTGGTCACCTCGTTTGTTCTCTAGGAGGCCACATCTCCATCAGGAGCCTAACATTCGGCGGGGTAGGAGAGGGTGCAGGGCTTGACTCATCATTGCCATATGTTGGAGTAGGGTATGACTGAGTCCTGTGATGTCTAGAGGCTTAGGTAAGTATGCTTGCCTTTGAGTCTACCATGTCGGGAATGCTAAACATAGTTTTTTGCCTTTCATGCACTGAAGGTTGGAGGATGTCTTCAAGTCCTTCAGATACAGTGAGACCAGTTGGGTCCTGCATGTAAGAATGTTCCCTCATGCCTTTCTTTCTATACTCTTGCTCATACTGGCCTGAGGTGCGCTTCTGTCTCATGTTTCTTTCATCCAGCTCATCAAGCATGGGCAGCTCGAAATCCAACGTTTGCCGGGGTCTAGGTGCATGTATGCACTTTCTTTGAACAGGATCAGGTATGTCTTGATCTTCGTCCATGGTGTATTCTCTTTTTCTATGCTGAGCTGCATCAAAAAGTTGATTGGCCTTCAATTTTTGCGAGTAGAACTTTTGTGCAGCTGTATATTTTACATTGAACCTTTCTAATCCAACTAGATCCTTAGAGCTCGTTGGAAGGTAAGGGGCCACTTGATTGTCGAATGGATGATCGTAAGTTCCATTGTCTATTGCGACTATATCCCAGTAAAAGGCTAGGAAATTTTCTGTGTCTTCCCTATAGGCTGTGCACAGAACTTCTACTTGTGGGAGTGTCCAGACCACTTCGATAGGCCATCGATCCAGGAGCTGAGGTACTTGGGGCAGTTTGATGGATAAGTTCTCAACGGTAAGTTGTCTTTTTTCTTCAACTTCTCTGAGTTCAGTGAGCAACATCCAATATCTCCAGGGATCTATTCTATATCCTATTTCATCTCTGTGCGAGAGCTTGACTACTACAGGTGTCAACATTTTGTCCAGTAGGTACAGCTCATCTTTGAACGTTCCTTCAGCATGTGGGGAGAGGGACCTATACCCTGGTGCATCTGCTCTGTTCAGAAATGTCTCACCTATATGGAGAAGCTCATTTCTTCTCATCCAGGCTTTTTCATGCTTCCTGACCTCCCTTCTTCTCTCAGCTGTCAGTAATTCGACATCAGGCTGTTGGGCCAGAGTAGAGAGTTGGACAGGTGATCCAGATGAGAGAGGTTCCAGGCCTTTCCAGGGTAATAGTACGTCTAAATATGCTTTTTGGGACATAGCATGCAAATTAACCGGTGATGATGTTCTTCTCACAGGTGTTGTTCTTCCACTAGGTGTGGAGTGGAAGATGGGGGTTTCCTGCATGGTAGAGGACATGCTGGAGGGGAACTTGTGTCCTTCATGAGGCTTGTAGACTTCAAGTCGTGGATTGGGTCGGGTTGGTGAAGGGTACGGGTTTAGGTAGTGAGGAGGTGTAGGTGGTGTAGTATTATGTATGGGTCTTTGAATATAACCTTCCTCTGTCAAATCCTTGAGTGATTTATCAAGTGAGAGGGAAGCTAGTCCAAGAACTGAACTAGTTATAGGTTTCATGATGAAGACTAAACAAGAGTAATTGATCAAGTGATAAACCTGTCAATTCCCAGAGCATCCACCACTGTTTTGGAACTGTGAGCTGGTAACCCGAGAGCTGTGACAAAACTTTGGTATGAAGAAAGTTCAATCAAGTTCTCCAACAAGATGACAGCAAGCTAATGCCTGTCCAGGTTGATGTCCAAAAAGAATTGTTTAGAGGAGGCCTTGGCAGGTGACTTGTCAATTATGTGTAGGAATAATAGTTTATGTTCGTGAACTATTATTCTACCCTCCTTGCCTAGGATTATTTCCACATATGTTCTATAAAATCTAGTTTAGTTCTTTTATGATGTTTTACGTACCTTTTATATTTTGGCCAAGAAACTTTCCACTTCAGCAGTGGAAGGGCTTGAGATTTACTCTCCGAGTAACCTGTCAATAGTCTTAGTGGTCGCTGACCTACTTAAGAGAGTGCTGGCAGCACTATGGTGCGCGTCACTTAGTCACCGCAACTTTGAATTCGTGCACTTCCGATCATGTTAGGGATATTCTGACCAGGTGGAAATGGTCTATTTGATATGCAGGAGAGACCTACCAACCAGATTTCCATAAGACCCTCTGGTTGCCGAGTTTTTATACTGGAGACCAAATGAATTGGCCAGTTTCCTTATTAAGGTGTCTATTAAGTAATCAATTACCATAAAAGGAAGGTGTCTATTATGTAATCAATTGTCAAACCGAGCTGCCATACCCTCCGGTACCCATCTATGGGATTTGTATTTTCGTGAACTGAACTTCTAGACATGAAGTTGTGCATCACAACCACCCATTCCTCCATCATATGCATCCACCCAACGTCACATCCGATGCTCCCACTTTCGAATTGTTTCCACCGGGTACTGGGTACCCCCCTCTCCCCTTGCAGAGTGCCGGCTAAGCGCCGGATCCGAGGTCGCGCTCCCCAATTTGGCCTCTGTCACAAAGTTGCGGTGACTAAGTGACGCGCACCATAGATAATCTGGTAGATTATGGGTGAAGATAAGATTGCTTAAAGTTACAGAACTAGTCTCTATTTATACTAATTCTATGCTAATTATGTAACTCCCCAATAAGGCAAGGCTTTCCAGAAATTAGTGGAAGGGTGTGGAAAGGAATGGAAAGTCCCGAAAGTCCTAGAAGCCTGTGGCAGTTATGAGTCACCCTGTAGTCATTAATGAGTCACCTTATAGTCATCAATGAGTCATATTCCCACAGCTGGTAGTCTTGTGACTGGTCAAGTCACGAAATATTAATAGTAAATGAGCTGAGCTTCTGGGCTGACCTTATGTGTAATAGTTATTAAATAAACCCAGGAAGTTGTTGTACAAATCAGTCTTGATCCAGCAATTTGGCACCATTTTCCATGTGTAAGTATTTGGTGCCAGGCTGTGGGTCCTTGTGGGTCCAAAATAGAAATAAGCGAAAAGTATAAGTGTTTTTGGAGGATTTCCTTAGGCTTGAAGTGCTTGATGGTTTAAGAGTTAATTACCTTTGAGTAATTCACTCTTAAATGGCCAGCCAAAAATTTATTATATTTTTTGGTAGTCACTTTAGACTGATTTGTTGGATTATTTGAGTGAGAGAGGTTTGGAATCCTTTATGCTGATCCCTGATCTGATGGCCCTTCATATCTGTTAGAGAATTCCCCATTCCCTAACACTACCCGTCCATTCCTTATTCCTCAACTGTCAAGCTTTGGGTACTGATGGACCTCGGTACTGCCGAAGGGTGTCGGGCAGACAATGGCCAAGTCCTGCAGGCCAAGAGTAGTGGCGTTTGCTTCAATGTACTCGTGCATTGCGCCCTACTTGCCGTGCGTGCCACCGATTTGCAACAGACAGATACTCAGGAGGATGCTGATGATGCTGGCCCGAGTCGAGGACTTAACAGAGGGGAAGAAGGTAGAAGGGCCTAAGCCTAGTCGATACCCAGAATGAGGAAATATGTACATGCATGTCCTACTTATATAGGTTTAAGAAGCGACATGTGGAATAAGGAATGTGAGACAACAATATATGCAGAGCATGTGGTTATTGTCCACAACGAGTAAAATTAGAATGAAGGGATGCAAACGGGCATAGGACAATAAAGGGTAGAATAATAGAAGTGTGGCCAAGGATAGGACAATAGGGAGTGGCCGACTATAAAACAATGGAGTCATGGCTGAGGATAATACAAGGACAGGAAGTCCCGAGGTGAGACGGACCAAAGGGTGAGGACAAGGAGTGTGGATGGTGGATGTCCCAAGCCAAGACCGGTGTACCAAGTGTTATGCATGTGGCGTGGACACTTGGTCGTGGATATAGGATGGTTGCTTGGTCGGCATTGCCGAGTAGATGGGTCTCGGTATGTGTACTTGACATCGACCCACCTCACCTCAAGACATCCTATCCTTGTGTTAAATCTGTGTGTCAGGTGCTTAGGTAGATACTTCCAGAAGGTTTTCCAGAGGCTTCCGAATGGTTTCCAAGAGGGGGTTTGGTACTCCAGAGGCAGAGGGACTAGAGGTCACAGGTTCACAGACGGAAGTGGAAAAGGTAGAAAGACAGGAAGCACCTGGGGCTTAGGACTGTTTGCAGTATTAGGTCATACAACTAGTTGTTCGAGTTGTTCAAAGTCGCAGGGACTTGGCTTCAACTTATGTGTTGCACCCTCCTCGATCGTCTGTCCCTAATTTTGGAAAGTCGGAAAGTTTACTGGAACTGAATCAGAAACTACGACACAGAATTAAGTTGATATTTATACTGGTGAATAGTCCAGTCAACTGGGGCTTATATACATGTAACTAATCCTTGTACTATCTTCTTGTCAAGCCCACAATACCATGCTCTGATTTACTTGGCAGTACCGACCAACCAACCCTTATCCATATCATCCCTCACCAGTGTGTGGCCTCGGCTCGGTACATTCAGTTCATCATTTGGTTCA
>QLPI01005776.1:0-12079 GCA_003314275.1 Chroogomphus rutilus | reverse complement strand
TTTGGAAATGGTAGGCGAGCAGCTTTAGCCTTAGCACAAGTCTCACAAAATTCTGGTTTTGATAGTGGGTCAAGTTCAATACCGGTAATCATGTCAGTAAGTATTGCATGCTTCACTGCTGCATGAGCAGTGTGGCCAAGTTTGCGGTGAGCTTCGTGGATGCTCATCTTGACTGATGCAACATTGGCATAGTCAATGTTTGGTGTTGCAAGTCGATAAAGTCCATCGGATCTAGGAATGATAGCCATTGTTTTACCAGCTGGGTTCTTGATGGTGCAAATTCCATCATTGAAGGTGACAGTACATTTCGCTTGGTCAAGGCAGCTGATAGAGATGAGAGTGAAAGCCATATCAGGTGCGTGGATAGCATCCTTGAGCATGGCTTTAGTTTTTCCAGAACCATTGGGTAGGTCAATGGGAACATCGCCTATGCCCAATGCTTTGAGTGATCTTCCATCGGCAGCTATGATCTCACGACCTGAGATAGTATGGTAATTTTTGAACTGTGACCTGTCTGGGCAATAATGGCTACTCGTGCCACTATCTACACATGCTCCAAGTTGGTTTCTTGGTAGCTCTAAAGATTGTGCTATATCTGTGAAGTCAGAAGTACAGGTAAATGCAAAAAGGTTTTCGCCTTCCTCCTTGGCATCGGCAACAATGGCCGCTTCGGGTAAATTTTGGGTTTTGTTTGCCTTCTTTTGCCTCGGGCCTTGGCCCTCTTTTCCACCTCCCTTTGCCCAACAGTTTTCCTCGATGTGGCCAATTTTATTACAGTTTTCACACTGGTCATTGGAGTTTGACTTTGGCTGGGTTTTGCCTTTATTATCGGTGTGTTTCTTCTGTCTTCTTCGGTCCGCTATAAGAGCTGATTCAGCTTCTTTTGAACGCTCTTCTTGAATAAGACGGTGCTGCGCTTCTTCGGTGAAAAAGGATATAAGGTCGAGAGGTGTCATTTTGGGTTTTCCAGCAGTACCTTGGATCGCACTGATCCTTTCTGCTGCTGTGATGGTTTGGATTGCAGAGCGGTAGGATGGAGGTAGTGACGATATGATTATCGTAGATAGTCGTGTGATTGATAACAGTGAGCCCATTCCGATCAGATTATCGTGACACTTCATCATGAGCTCAAAATGTTGATTGAGATCGCTCAGGTGTGTTCGGGGATCATCCGAGTCAGCAAGGCACATGGAGCTAAGCTGTTCTTCGGCATCGATTAAGAACAAGGTGCTCTTGGTAGTAGCATCCTTCTTGATCTGTTCCCACATTTCCTTTGCTGTGTTCATGTTTTTGATCATAGACCCTAGGCGGACAGAGGTTGTTGAGAGTAGAACATGTTGAGCTAAACATTCACGTTTATCAAATTCAACAATACGGGTTTCTCTGGTTTCAATTTGTTCTTCTGTCGCATGGGTCTTTCCATCCAATAGGATGGGGATTCCGTTGAGTTCAACGTAGGGTTTAGGTGCAACCACCTTTCCTTCTACGTGCAGCCATAGCCCTTTCGCACCCATTGCTCTGCGTAGACGAGGCTCATAGTCAGACCAGTTAGAGCCATCATCACGTAGTTTAGGGATTGCAAGTGAGGTGGAGTCGGAAGCTAATGGTAGTGGAATAGACAACATAGGGGATATCAATGTCGGCTGGGGCCCATAACCTGTTGCAACTAGGAACAAGTCTCAACTTCGAATCAAGAAGATGTATTCCAAGTAGTTACCTAGGAACAACTAAGAACTAAAGTTAGAGTGGCTACTAAGATAACGGGACAAATAGTACTCACGTCTCAACTTCGAATCAAGAAGATGAGACGTGTCACCCGCTAAACAACCCAGATATCTACTGGCGGAGTTTCTAATTAAGCCGGGAAGCCGTAGGCATGAAAAAGAGAAGAATAATAAACCGCGACTGTTCGCATATCCCAACATTGAACCAGTTCCAACACATGTGATTTCCCTCTTATGGTTGTAGGCGCATGCTTTGGGGTGCACACATCAACGGAAGATGTAGCCCTCAATACGTCATGGTGTTCACTGGACAATTTGCCTATTTATTCTAGGCGCGGAAGACCAAAAGCCATGCATATCGTTTCTCACATGTCTGTTTTCTCGTGTATTCTGCCTTCGGACAGTTATAATGGTCATGGAATCCGTACTTCTATCAGGGACGAACTCAAGTTGTGCAGGAAAAACTGTCTACAGTTCAATTGCCAACCACGTGCCAGTATTGTATTGTGATGCGGTGCATAGGAGCGCTTGACACCATCAGGCTCTAATGGCACCTCATCAGGCTTTCATCAGTAGAAATTTTAGCTGTCAGTAGGTCATGGTGTTCGCCATTTGATGCTCTCGAGAAACAACGATTTACCTGGTATGTCTTTCTTATAGATTCACTTATCCTAAGGCTGACCGGGAGAGCCAAAAATCCATGTATTGGTTGCATGCACTAACATCTTTCCCGTTCACCCAGCCGTGACTCTCATAAAGATTGCACATTCTGCCTCCATCCATCAGTCTCTTGTTCCAACACACGATCCAGTCCGTCTCAACGTTCACTTACCAAATGTCTTCTCAAGGGAGTAATCAAGCTTTCTTCCAGCTAGCAACAGATGTGTGAGTGCCCTAAACTGTTTGGTTTCAAGGACCTTATGATCCGGACAGTGTGGCTTTTAACTATGTCCAAATTTCTGCTTTGAGTAAGTCCAGAAGTAATTTTATATGGCTCTTATTGTGGCCTCACTGTTTCAAACAGCACTTCTGGTTTATGACACACTACTCACGCTCCCTCTTGAGAAAACACATATCTGGAAGAAAACATTTAGATTAGGATCGGTGCTTTATCTTTTGGCTCGCTATGCAGGCGTCATCTCCACCATGATATACTCAGTAACCAACAACCTCTCAAACCCAACTACCAGGGTGAGTAGTTCACTGCCACGATTTGCAAAGAATTCACATTCATATGGGTCTAGTAAGACTCTCGTGATGCATAGCACAGAATTTAATGTCAAAACAGTCTGTGCAACGACTTGGTTCACTTCGGTGATATTATGGGTTTTTTATCTATTATAGGAATATAAGGTGACACCGGCTCTAATTCCCACTCAGAAATTTCTCTATCTATTCTACCAGGGCTTTTAATGGGACGGGCATATGCCGTTTCCAAGCTTAAGAGACTGACTGGCACTTATGAAGCCAGACCCTCCACACAATCGAAATGCAACCGGAGAAAAATAGTACTCACCTCACAAGAGGGGGGCGGGAAACGGCTCAAGGAGCCGGGCTGGCGGGGTGCATGGGGCTCGTCGTCAGTGCACACGCCCACTCGAGGATGTATTAGTACAACACGCGTAGCGACCAACATAGGCCTAGCCTGGGGTCGAAAAATTGAATAAAAAAAAAAAAGAGAGACTGACTGCTTTGGTGCTTGGTCTTCTGTTTATTGGTTGTATCGGCTGTCTCTCGGTATGTATTGCATATTCTCACTTTGTGATGACGAATACAAACGATACTACGCTGCATAGTTCCTTGTAAAATCGAACAGATGTGCGCCAACTGAGATGGACCTGAACAATATTGACTTGTGAATTGTATTGATTATATTCATTCACGTGTCTATTCACGTGATTGTCAGAAGTGAGGCTTGCTTCATTTCAGTTCGGTTTTACTGCTTATGCATTTTCATAGTTTTTGAGGATGTATCGCTCATTGTTTTTGACACAGTTGTTGTTGCAGTGACGCTGTCCAATTCCCTGGGAAACTTGAGGGTATTGAGATAGTTCAGAGTATCTCACTCCAAGTCGCTAACTCAGGTGTTTGTTGAACAAAATACGTATCTCAGCGGTATGATTTATCCCGGCTAATTATTACAAAGGTGTACTGCGATATGTGTATCTATTTTTTAGCTATTATTCCAAATCTACATCTAACACACAATCAAATTCATTCTCACAGTAACCCTAACACCAATCATCTTAACCAAGGTATCCTTCGATGACATCTTGCATAAGGTTGGCTGAGCAATGGTTATCACAGGTCTTAAGAGTAAATTCTTCATTGAATATAACTGGTGTGAATGACAAATTAATCAAATGTCAATAGCCTACTATTGGCAAAATTCTCACTCCTGGGCAGGACAGGTCAGAGCCCTGAAATACGACTATCAGGGTGACTTGACTGATACCTCATATAGCCTATCCACAATCATCATCTGTCGAATTCATTTGGCCCTCCAAGAGATGCTTTGGCACCCAAATGGCACCACCCACTCTTCGTCCGATCACACTGGCAGCTTCCATGCAGCCACACGGATCCATAATGCCATTATGGATGAATTCGGTTACCGGCACCCAACCGAGTCAATTGATACTGGAATCCTCTCGACGAATGGAATTGAGCTCCAGGATCTTTCGGGTTCCAATACGAATCGCAATGACCTCGATGACGATTCATGGGCCGTTAAAAGTTTGGGACAGATGAAGAATGCGCCTGCTGTGGCATCACAGACTTCGGGTAAGCTTTATTTTTATTTCAGTAGTGGCGGGTCCTTACACTTGTCTGTGATGATTCGATGTTGTTTGCAGATATGGTTGAACAAGTGTAAAGATTGAACAGGAGATTGAGGTCCATATATTTTGGAAAAAGAAGTAGCATGATAGTATTGGTTGCGAAGTCAGGATGATATTCCAGAGTTTATAAGCACACATACAATCATCTTTGTGTCATTGACCATTTGTCGTAGATTGTTGTCTTAGATTATAGTGTAATTACTGTGGTTTATACTAAAGAAAGTCACCGAATTTCTCTTATGTAGGTTCTGTATTAAGGCGATCAATTAGTTCAAGAATTGTATAAATACAACAATGAGAACAAAATATTCTAAATTTCTCCTACGGACTCAATCTGGCCTCAGCTGGAGTAATAAGGAAAGTCAAAGACTTGTAACCCAAACAAGTAGTCAAGTTACAAATCGTGAATAGATCACAAATTATGCAAAAGGAAATGAAATGCACAGGTTTGAGCAGTTAGGTTTGACTTGGTAGTTGACACTCTCAAGCAAGCAGTCTGTTTGAGTGCCCACCAAACCCAGTCGGTGTTTTCCAACTTGGCGACTCTAGTACTCATCACATAATTTGATCAGTCATTTTATTAAAAGGCGAAATTTGGGATTTGCCTCGAAAATGAATTCGAGAAATATTGCCTTGAAAACTTACAAAAATATTATAAAAGAGCCTACCCGTTGTCTGGCACGTGAAGAGGAGTGTACTGATTTTGAAACTTAAATAACTACGGTTCCCTGTTTCTCGTCGCTTCCAAAGTCTCTTCATAGAGGACCGACTAAGTCATGAGCTCGTTGATCATTTCGGTATCCTTTTTCCCTTCACCAACTATCTTCCTGCCCTCGACATGGTATTTAGTAATGTGTTCAACATTAGGGAAGGAACCGATTCAGTGATATGGCACATTATGAGCTCATTTGGGAGTTGTGTATTTTCGCGTACAAGATCGAGGTTCTAGAGCATATCTACGTTTATTTTGTGGATGTGGAATTTGAAAATGGAACAAGGCATTGATAAACACCCATGATCCATCAAGCTATAAAGGGGGCCTCCTTGTTCTATGAGGAACTCTTTCTTCTCAATGAAGGACAAAGTATACTCCTTGGAAACAGGGTTTGTAGAATGTATCTGCCTTATAGAAGTCAAGCAGGCACAATTCCACATAGATTTTAAGAAGTAGAGAAGGGTGGAGGGAGGGTAGAGGATGAGGAGGTGGAGCAGGGGCAGATGAAAAAAAAAACAGAGAAAGGAGAAGGCATGCCTTGTACTAGCATGAGGAGAATGGTGGAGAGCAGGAGGCTGTCAGGAACTGTACGCTCGCATTCCCGACTATTCATTTCAGCCCACTCAGCCCAACTCTGCCCTCGCTCACCTATTCAACTATATGCCCTCAGCCCATGGACTATATGCACCTCATGTATCTGTCTTGGCATTACATGCTCCTGTCAATTCATTCATTCCATTTACATCACACTCCATATGCTTGCTATTCCATTCCATCTTCATTTACATTTAATATCCTTTCATTTACATTCTGCTCCACTTTTATTTATTTGCAATTCTGCTCAGTCTCTTATATCTGATTTGCTATTAGGTTCCTTAGGGTAACTCCATTGGGAATCAGAGTAACACATCACTCCCCAATGTCATGGAGGAGATCGTTATTTTGGGTGTAGTATTTCTGTTCTCGCTTTTCATAATCCTTGGCTTTCTTATTCTATTATAAAAATCTATTTGACTCATAGTAGATTTGAAAGTAGTATAAAGATCTTGTACTCCAGTAGTTCAGTCCTCAGTCAGATAATCAACCTTGATTCTCTACTAGCTAATTCTCTGTCTCGCCCTTCCGAAATTAGGTCCAGTGTGATCCAGTGGACACAACACATAAATTGAAGCCATACCCTGCCCTGAACCTCACCATTGAATATCTTTGGGATATTTTACATTTAATTACGACTATGTCATTCCTTCACATCATAACAGAGGACAACCTTCAGATGGCAGCAGTACACCCTATTGTCAAGGGGGTGGCTGATGGATCACTCATCAGCAATGAGAAGGGGTCATCCTGGGCACAGGCACTTCCTATTAAAGGTGCTCCATCCATAACACTTTCAGTGAAGGGTTTTGATAGCTCTGCTAGTAAGTATTCTATTTTCATTGGTCTGACTCTCAGGCTAAGTCTTTACAGTGGATCCAAGTACTCCTGAAGCCAATGCAGAGTATGTTTACCCACCTGGACAAGAGCAGGCTTTTGCTTTTAATGGGAGGAAAATCATTATTTCTCTTCCTATGTTAGGGCTCTGGAAGGGTTCCATCAACTCTGCAGACCCTCCTTTAGGGGAATGGAGGTCAGAAGTAGAGTGATACTCAGGGATGCCAGTCATGCAGAGGTGGTGACCATCCTGGATTATATTCCAGAGTCTGTATCCTACATGGGCAGTGGTCTGGATCCGATGGAGGACTGCCTGAGAATACAGATGGATGCCGTCAGGAACTGCATGGAAGAGTAAAAATAGATTGTGAATATCCTCACTTTAGGGTTGACTCTTCTGATGGATGGACAGAGGCTATGGGGCTTGTTGTGATGAACGGTGGAAGGAATGGGGAGAGGGGAGTGAGGGATAAGGAAATAAGGACAAAAAGCACATTTATGTGTATATTTAGTTGTATAACAAAGAAAATAGTGTAAAGTAGTGTAAAGAACAGGTATTAGTGAGCATGCAGTGGAAAGTAATATAGTACATGGACTTACTAGTGTTGTTTGGAGTGGTAAACTAGGTTTTTCTGGGGTTTCCCGCGCTAGAATATCGGAGAGTCGACACTAAAAATAGGATAATGAGTCCCTGGATTTTACTATGATTTTTATTGTATTTATCGATAGGGAATATATTGTGCTATTGGTATTCTACCCTAGGCTAAGTCCCGGGTTTCACCTCCACCTAGGCGCCGTTCCGGGGAACCGGTCTGGGTGCCAAAACGCCGGTTGAGCGAGTTGTGGTTCTCCCACAAGAGAAACTTAATGTTTAGATGTATAATATAATAGTATATGATGTGGGGAACCCAGCTGCAACCTGGCTTGACTGTACGACGAGTAACTGTGGTTCTACTCCTAAATAGGAAAGTACGCTCGGCGCTTAACCTTCCGGTTCAGCGTGAGGCAAAGATATTCGAGTGTAGCCTAAAGGCTAATGTGATGGGGAAAATATTTCTTGTATCCCGTGATGTAACTATAATCTGTAGTTAGTGAAAACTGTGGAGCATATGCAGGGCCGGCCCATTGTGGGCTGCCCCGATGGGATCTTCATAGAGATATGACACCTGTCAGTGGTGCCAATTGAATATAAGTGCTTCTCCCTTTGTTCCCTTCTTGTGCGCAACAAATATCTCCTTTCTGAGCCATGTCCCATGTCCTCCCCTCCTGTCTTTCTGTCAGCTGTCCTCGGTAGCTGCATATATGCGCCCCGGTTTCACTATCTCTCGTTCCTCTGCATGTGAGTGCATTCCCCTATATCCCCTGTGTGTCCTCCTATTCGTTTTCCTTCTTCCCCTTCTGTATTTCATTCATTCTCTGCTGTTCCGGACCATGGGACTAGCTAGGTATGAGGCCGGGTACATAGAATTACACAAAATATTTCCCTAAAATCCTGTAAATATTCATATAGGTTCCTTGTGATGTATAGAACCTCGGTGCAGAGTTGCACATTGATCTGGGAGTGATTGGGGGAGATATTACAGTTTTAGTGTAGAAAATGTGTACAATGCCACTCAATATTATTTCGTCACAACAACTAGTAGTTACCGTACAAGAGACACAATATGGTGGCAACTTAGATGCTAAGTGACCAGATGATCAGGAGACGTAGGGGCCGGAAGAGCCAAAATGTATGGAATACGGAAGGAGACAAAGGGAAAACAGATAGGAGGAGACAGAAAGGACATAGGGGAAGAGACTCACATGTAAAGGAACAAGAATTGAGGGAACTGGGGCGCATATATACAGTCACCAAGGACAGATGACTGAGAAACAGGAGAATGAGACACAGGACACGACTCAGAGAGGCAATAACTGTTGCAAACGAAAAGGGAACAAAGGGAGAAGCATTACTATTCAAAGGGCACTACTGACAGGTGTCATTTCTCTATGAAGATCTCATTGGGGCAGCCCACAGTGGGCCAACCCTGCATATGCTCCACAGAATCCATTAGTTACGGATCATATTATAGTCAAGGGATTTACTTGTATAAAGACAAAGTAACTACAACAAATATTACTAGTCTCTACTACCGAAACCCCTCTACACTTATATTTGATACCTACTTGACGCACTCACGTGATGTCAGGCTGTATTAGGTCAAAGCACCTCTCATCGTCATTCAAGACTGTAGAGCCAGTGGGGATCATCAAATAGTAATCAACGTGACTCTTCTTCACACCTCCCGCCAGCTCCTCAGACCAGCGCTTACATATGATTGACCTACCGTGTGCCATCTGCATAAGGGCATATATTCACATAGAATATTAGCCACAAACCCTGTAGCTACAGTTCTTTGTATCATAGCAATTAGTCTATCTATCATTCCATACTCCCCATCTAAATATCCTTTAGGGCTATCAGCATTGGAGTAGTTTGAGGTCATCAGAGGAGGGTCCTTTATCTAGGTCAGGGGTGGAAGATACAGAGAACTTGGTTGACAGTGGGTTTGGTGAGCCTGCCCCTGAGTATGAGGACCCTACAGTTTAGGAAATAATATTATGTCATGAAATTTCTCTTTGAGTGAATTTGAAGAAACAATTGTAATTAAATCTGTGGGCCAAGCTTGTGTGGGTATGTGTGGTGACAATTGGAAACCACTTCTGTCATATGAGACAACTCCATTGTAGGGAGCCAAGAAGTCTCATCTTCAGTTCCTTTATATCCCAACCACTTGACCAGGTACTGGAGCTGACACTTGCAGTATCTGTTGATTTTTGAGTCTAGGATCTCTGATAATTTATATTTGGGCTCTCTGTCAATTTCTATGAGTAGTTGAGGTAGCATTGTGTGGTCTGGGAAAGGGTTTGGAGTTGATGATTCTAACATTGTAGCATAGCATTATTAAGCCATGGATATGGTTTTGTGGAGTTCTTGGTATAGTTCATCCAAGTCTATGGCAAAGTTGTATGCTCTGGAGGAGGCTAGATCCTATATGGGGTGGACGGTGATGTCTGGATGGTGTCAGGGTTTGGTCAATCTTTTCCCATTTACATGATCTGCATTCTATGTTCTTGGTTACATCATAAGCACTGGAGTAGGGTATAGGGTTGTGACTGGTGTGACAGTGACTCCTCAGCTTGATCTCTGAGGATTACTACTATACCAGGTGAGCTTCACATGTATTTATTGGTAGTTGTCAAGTACATGTACCGAGACCCGGTAATTCGGCAGTGCCAACCAAGCAATCATCCTATGTTCACATACAAGTGTCTACGCCACATGCACATCACTTGGTATGCCGGTTTCAGCTCAGCACATCCACCACCCACATTCCTTATCCATTACCCCTCACATACTCTATGCAACTTACCATCCATTAATCCCACCACACCTACTCCTCATTCCTCTATCTGCCTCACCTCGGGACTTCCTGTCCTTGTTTTATCTTTGGTCACAACCATTGTTTTATAGTTGGGCACTCCCTATTGTCCTATCCTTGGCCACATTTCTATTATTCTATCTTTTATTGTTCTATTCCTATTTGTGTTCCTTCATTCTAATTTTACTCATTGTGGACAATATCCACATGCTCTGCATACCTTATTGTCCCACATTCCTTATTCCACATGTTGCCTCTTAAACCTATATATGTAGGGCATGCATGTATATATTTCCTCATTCTGGGTATCGACTAGGCTTAGGCCCTTCTACCTTCTCCTCCTCTGTTAAGTTGTTAAATCTGCATGTCAGCACTTAGCTAGAGGCTTCTGGAAGGGTTTCCAGAGGGTTCCAAATGGTTTCTGAAGGGGGGTTCATACTCTGGGGGCGGAGGAACTAAAGGTTTTGAGTTTGGGATCAGAATCGGAATGGGAATGGAAAGACAGGAAGTGCCAGGGGTCTTAGGACTGTTCACAGTATAGAGTGGTATGAGTGGTTTGAGGTCGCAGGGACTTGGCTTCAACTTATGTGTTGCACCCTCCTTGATCGTCTGTCCCTAATTTCGGAAATTTGGAAAGTTTACTGGAACTGAATCAGAAACTATGATGCAGAATTAAGTTGATATTTGTACTGGCAAATAGTCCAGTCAACTGGTGACTTATATACATGTATCTAGTCTTGTACTATCTTTTGCCGAGTAAAGACAAGGGGGGGAAGAAAGTACAAGGGGCAATATAAAACAAAGAACAAGGGAGTGAGGTACGTGATGATCCTGCACATCATTTATCAAAGGAGTAGAACCTTGACTTTGGAATCTTCGGAGGTTTGGAAATGCGGAACCTCGGATTGATGCATTGGAATCCAGAAAGTGGTTAATCGGGCTTTGAGCAGTTGGAAAGGTCCCAGAAATGGTGCGGGTGGTTGTGGGATTTAATGTGGGTTTATTGGCGGCATGGGCCATAACAGTATCCCTCCACTAGGACCGAGCCCTTGAGGTCCTAAGCTTAATCTTGCCATGAATTGAGCGGAGAAGAGCGTGTGACTATTTTTAGGCATATTGGGATGTAATAGGTGTTTTTTCCAAGTGCCCATCTGATGCATATATAAGGAGGCTTTTACTCTTCTCCCTGAGTTCCTTTCCTGCCCCCACCCATGTCCGGACTGGAACAGGATATCGAAGTGGAAATTTCGGAGCAGGTGCGTGCTTTCGAGGCCAAATGTGCGAAACAGATTCGCTTGATGAGGGAGGAGGGGGCGCGGAAATTGGAGGTTGCCTGGGATATTGGAAAGGATTGGAGGGTCAAAGTCCAAAGGCCGGGGGGAAAAACAAAGGGGATGGATCGAAGGAGAAGGGGGGAGGGGAAGGATCAAGCCATGGAGCACGATGCCTGGGCTCTAGAGTCCGCCCTTTTGGCCAGTCAGGCAGACGAGGAATCAGAGGATTTACCGTCCTGGGGGGGTTTTTTTGGACCGTCGGGATCTGAAGATGGGGGTGTTCTGCATCAGGAGACTGAGTCCGAAGAATCTTTGGATAGCAGTGACCCTTCAGATGCAGAGTCTTCCTACTCATCCTCTGGGGGAAATCCAGGGGGTGAGGAGGATGTCTATCTCATGCCTGTGGTCGGGGCAAGTACTGTTGTGAGGGATGCGGAGAGGAAGTGTCGGAGACATCTTGAGAAGGATGCCCGTATTTTGGGGGCACAAAAGGCCTTTGAGAATCAGGTTGCTCGGGATGCGCAGGCGGCCAGAAAGGAGGTGGGTCTCAGACCCTTCGAATCTAGTTGGCAGGTGTTGATTGAACATCGGCCTGACCTTTACCAGGTCATCCTTCTCTTTTATTTTGTAGAATTTTTGGATCCCGGTTTTGACACTTGATTCCTCCCCCTCG
>QLPI01005769.1:0-35745 GCA_003314275.1 Chroogomphus rutilus | reverse complement strand
ACATGTCGCTTCTTAAACCTATATAAGTAGGACATGCATGTACATATTTCCTCATTCTGGGTATCGACTAGGCTCAGGCCCTTCTACCTTCTTCCCCTCTGTTAAGTCCTCGACTCAGGCCGGCATCATCAGCATCCCCCCAAGTACCTGTCTTTTGCAAATCGGTGGCACACACAGCAAGTAGGGCACAATGCATAAGTACGTTGAAGCCAATGCCACTACTCTTGGCCTGCAGGACTTGGCCATTGTCCGACCCGACAACCTTCAGCAGTACCAAAGTCTGTCAGCATCTGACTCCTGACAGGACTTCAGACAGGAGGATATAGGTGTTGTAAAGTCGATATTCAGAATGGAGAATTATCTACATCTATATGCTACTTATATAGGTTAGGAACTGGATATAGAACAGGGTGCATAAGGTATGAATAAGGGATAAGGTATGGAAAGCATGTAGAAGCATTGTCCACAATGATTAAGAAAAGAACAATGGATTTTAAACAAGAATAGAATAATAGAGTATGACCAAAAATAAAACAATAAAGGCATAGCTGAAAATAGAATAATAAACACATCCCAAGGGGAAGCAGATCAGGCATAGAAGAATAAATAAAGGTAGAGGAATGGGATGAAGGGAAGTGGGCCAAGTGATTAACCAAATGTACTGAGCCAAGACTACATATTAGTGAGGAAATTGACTTGTCACTTGTGTGTAGGATTAAACATTAAAGACCATTTGGCTGGTGTGACTGAGTGAACCAAGAGTGTCATGTACTTAACAAAAGGCTTGTAATCCTTCTAGTATGCAGGCTTATATGAAGGCAGACACATTGCCTAAGGAAATGTAAGGTGCTTCTAACTTTGGAATTGGCAATGGATTGCTTTGAAGTGGAGTGCTAGACTGTAAAAGTATGTGAGCTGTGAGGGTTGAGATAGTAGATTATTCTGAAGTCTTGAAATTAATACTACCAAATACCCAGTCAATGAATGGATTGTAGCAGGTGAGCCAGTTTTAGCCAAGTACTGCAGAATACCTGCCATCCAATGAAGTTACATAGAAAGTAACTGTCTGAAGTTTGCCAGTTGGAAATTAGATAAGGATTGTAGTCATCTTTTCATCTGCCTAGCCCAAGTCCTCTTTCCAGCGATTATCATGCCAACTCTGATGCTTTGGTTTGCAGACTCTGTGGTGGCAAATCTAGCAATAATGTGAGCAGATTTCTGTCCTTCCATTCTCCTGTGAATAGGCTTTATCTAGCAAGTCGACAATAACTAGCCTGTGAGGAGCCTAGAATCTTTTTCTATTTTCCTCATTTCCACAAGCACATTAGGTGTATGGCTCAGCAGTGCATATTCGACTATTACTGTCACAGCTCTTTCTTTTATCATGGCTGGTCCTCTGAATTTGCTTAGAAAGGCCTCTTTGTTCTTTTGGATCGACCTGGCTGCTTCCTCAGTTTCTAAGTCTTAAATGATCCTGTCATTTGCTAGCTTTTTTTACTCCAACAAAAGCTATGCTTGGTTGTCCCTGTCTATTGTCAGGGTGTTTATGACCTCATTTGCCTTTGCTACCAATTCTTGTTCTGTAAGTTGGCCAAGGGTGTCCTGCTCCCCTTGAGGGTCCTTGTATATTAGTAAGGTAGAAGACAAACAGTTTCTGCTATAGTCACGTGACTCAAATGTCACATTTTACACAAGGATCTGGCAACATTGACAAAAAAATTATTCTGAGACCACTGATCAATGGCATAGAACTATATGTACATGGTCTTGGTTTTACATTTTAAAAAAAAATCACTATTGCAAATGTAGTATATCCAAACTTTCTGTTAAATCCATGTATCAGCGCTTAGCTAGAGGCTTCCGCAAGGGTTTCCAGAGGTTCCGAATGGTTTCTGAGGGGGGCCATACTAGAGGATGGGTGGACTAGAGGTCGCAGGTTTACGGTTGGAATCGGAATAGGGCAGAAGGTCAGGAAGCGCCAGGGGGGTCTGGACTGTTCATGGTATTAGGAGGTTCTAGTGGTTCGAGGTCACAGGGACTTGGCTTCAACTTATGTGTTACGCCCTCCTTGATCATCTGTCCCTAATTTCAGAAAGTCAGAAAGTTTACCAGAACTTAATCGGAAACTATGACACAAAATTAAGTCGATATTCATACTGGTGAATAGTCCAGTCGACTGGAGTCTTATATACATATATCTAGTCTTTGTACTATCTTTTGCCGAGTAAAGACAAGGGGGGAAGAGAGTACAAGGGGCAATACAGAACAAAGAACAAGGGAGTGAGGTATGTGATGGTCCTGCATGTCGTTTATCAAAGGAGCAGAACCTTGGCTTTGGAATCTTTGGAGGTTCAGAAACATGGAACCTTGGGTTGATACAACGGAATCCAGAAAGTGGTTATTCAGGCTTTGAGCGGTCAGAAAGGTCTCGGAAATGGTGTGGGTGGTTGTGGGGATTAATGTGGGTTTATTGGCGGCATGGGCCATGACAGTATCCCTCCACTAGGACCGAGCCCTCGAGGTCCTAAGCTTAATCGAGGTGGTAATTAAGATGGACATGACTGTGGGAGCTTCCTGGCTGTTTTTCTGGGATGATTGTCGATTGATAAGCACTGATGGTTCCGTTGTCTATACAAGGGGGTGTTTGCAGAACTGGGAGAGGCCCTTCCCTAATGGATAATGTGGAGTCCCAACCTGTGGAAGACCTCGGGGACTTTTCCCACATCCCCCTTTACAGTGCGGGGTCGGGAGAGGGGTTGGGTGTTGAGGCATGGTATCTGCGCATCCTTGGTGAAGAGTTGAAGACTGTTCATGCCCATGCCATCAGGCTCCATGATTCCTATGGTGTGTAGTGCGCTAGTCAGGGTCTTTTCCCCTTCTTCCTTTTTTTTTTTTTTTGTAGCAAGTTACCTTTTGAAGCGGTCGTTGTCTGGGGCTGTTCCTTGTCAGGATTTGGAGTGGGATGTGACTTCTGGTAGTTTGGGGGTGGAGGCAAGTGGTTCAGAGGTACTCAATCACATTTCTGCCTATCTGGCCCACTTGGATAAATACCAGGTGGACCTGTGCTATTTCTCGGATCTCCTTGCACAACATGATCGTTGTTTATCCCATTTGGTGACAACTCCTGGGGACTATTTGGAGGATGTAAGGTTGATCGGGAGCTTAGCGGACACATTATCGTCATTCTTGAAGGAAGATTCAGGGCTCGATGCTTTATTTTTGGATGATATGGATTGGTCGCTTGTTTTCTTGGATAGTGGGTAGGGCAGTTCCAATGGGTGATCGGATGGGAAGCGGGTGTTCTGGAGGCAGGGAAGTTGTGTTAGGTTCGGGGCAGGAGGGTCAAGGGAAGGCTTTTGGTTGGTCTGGTGTGGGGGGTGGTGATTAGATTGTTTCTTGTATGATTTGGTGTCATAAATTCATGTGTGGTTTTGTTGGGATAATTTTGGGTGAAGTGCTCAGATTCCTAAGCCAATGTAGGTTGTTTCCAGTTGTTCTCCCCTTTTCTGTGGTAGACATTTCATTGTCTGCCTAATACCTGTGGTTGGAGTCATGGTGATCGTGGTGTTTGTGGTGGTCATGGTGGTTGTAGTAGTCATGGTGTTTGTTTTCACTGAGTCATCACTTGGATGGTGCTGTTGTTAGGACTCGGAGGGTGTCCTACAGTTTCAAGTCTCGGTTTGAACTGTGTCAATAGTTCAGCTCATTTTTTTATCAAGAAAGGTTCTAGTCTAAGGGAGAATCTACACATGGTACCGTTTTGTCTAATGGGTCTGCAATGGTCAGGGTTCTTCCTGAGCGGGATTTTTGGAGGGTCATATTTGAGCACTGAGTAAAAACTGCTGGCTCCATGGTACCAAGAATCAGTTAGGATGAAATCTAAACGAATAGTACTCAATGCCCTGTCGATCGTTAGATCATAGTGGGTAAGTGTATGGTATCCTTGCAACTAGAATTCTGACGGAGTTTGGAGGGTCAGAGTTTGGAGGGTTGGAGTTTGGAGGGTTGGAGTTTGGAGGGTTGGAGTTTGGAGGGTTGGAGTTTGGAGGGTTGGAGTTGTTTCCAAAGAAACGGGTCAAAATATTTTCGACGATTGGTCACGAGTGGTCATATTCCTAAAAAGGTCAGATGCATTGTTTGTTTTACTCCTTCACACAGTTGGTGTTCAATGTAAACAACTGGGGCTGGAGTTGGGGGCCTTGCTTCTTATTCCTCGGTTTCCAATGCATCCAAAGTTTCAGACTCTTCTTCCACTTCTTCTGTCATGGAGGCTGCATGCCCTTTAGTGACTGTGGTGGCAGATCTTGGGCATTCCTTGGCTGAGTGGCCCAATCTGCCACAGAACAGGCAGAGGTTTTGTTTGAAGCGGTGTTGCCATTATTGCAGTGTAAGTTTTCTGTCTTTTCCGATTTTGGACGAAAGATCCGTGGTAGTCCTGCTACCACTGGATGGGGTCACAGGTTGGCCTGAATTGGCCATCTTATTGCCTGTGTTAGGGGCCAAATATATGGTCATGGGGGTCCTCCCTCTGTCCTAGGGGTGGTCGAAGTTCCAGGTAGAGGAGGGCTCTCTGGTAATTTCTGATCGTCGCTCCCAGTAGTGGGCATTGATGGATTGGGACAGGAGGTGGAGTTGGAGCAGGGAGTGGGGCTTTCCAACTGTGGAAATCTTGTCCTTGACCCTGCCAGAGAGTTCATTGTAGAACTGGCAACAAAGTGCGATGTCGCCCCAGTGGATGTGGGTGGCTAGTTGACTGAATTTGAGTATATATTTCATGATACACTGGTTGTCACACATGCAGAGGTTCTTGAGGTCTGCTTCAGCCTCTCCTTCTGGGTCATGGGGGCCAAAGTTGGTTTTGAGTTCGTTAATGAACTCTGCATAGTCATAGAGCCAGTCTGGCTTATCAGGGGTGGAAAGGGCTGGTTCAAACCAGTCCAGGGCGGTACCGGTCAGGTAGGACAGTACATAGGCTACCTTGGTACTGTCGGTATCGAAAGCATCAGGGTGGTCATGGAAGTTCAGACTACACTGCACTAAGAAAGCTTGTAGTTTTCCTCAAATCAGATCCGTCAAAGGTATCTTCATCCAGGACCTTGGTGGTACGGGGGGCTGATCTTCTGGAACTGGCCAAGTTGCTTGCCAGCATAATTAGGGCCTGAGTGAGATTGGGCACAACATTGGGTCCTAAGATAGGGGCCTCTCCTGGGTGTGCAGGAGGCGGTGGTGCTGCGGTAGGTGGTGCAACATGGGGCTGGACGACGGGGGGTGGTGCAGTAGGTGGAGGTATGACAGGTGGTGGTGCAATGAATGGTGGTGTGATGGGCAGTGACGCCATAGGCAGAGGTGCAAAAGGTGGTAGTACATAGAGGGGAGATGCGAAAGGGGGTGGTGCCGAGGAGTTCGATGGCACTGCTGAGGATGGTCCTGAACTGGATTGCATCTCTGAGGGTGACAATTGTTGAGTTGCCAGAGGGTGGTTCACGAGGAATGGATTGGTCATGTTCGAACGCAGGTGTAGGTCTGCGTCCAAGAATCCAGAGTCAGATGAGGGTTCTGGGGGGTGTGCTGGGGTCTGAGGCATCTGGAAACTTGGTCCAGGGGTGGACAGTTCTCAGGGGACGGATGCATGGCAGGCAGATGCTTGAGTGAGTGTCTGTAGGGCTTGTGAGCGTGTGATAGGTCTCATACTTTATGATGATCAGGAGTGTGAGTATGAATATACTGTTAAATCCGCATGTTGCACTTAGCTAGGGGCTTCCAGAAAGGTTTCTGGAGGTTCCAAATGGTTTCTGAGGGGGGCCATACTAGGGGATGGGGGGACTAGAGGTCATGGGTTTATGGTCAGAATCGGAATGGGGCAGAAGGTCAGGAAGCACTGGGGGGGTCTGGACTGTTCACAGTATTAGGAGGTTCAAGTGGTTCAAGGTCGCAGGGACTTGGCTTCAACTTATGTGTTGTGCCCTCCTCGATCATCTGTCCCTAATTTTGGAAAGTCAGAAAGTTTACCGGAACTTAATCGGAAACTACGACGCAGAATTAAGTCGATATTCATACTGGCGAATAGTCCAGTCAACTGGAGTCTTATATACATGTATCTAGTCTTTGTACTATCTTTTGCTGAGTAAAGACAAGGGGGGAAGAGAGTACAAGGGGCAATACAGAACAAAGAACAAGGGAGTGAGGTACACGATGGTCCTGCACATCATTTATCAAAGGAGTGGAACCTTGGCTTTAGAATCTTTGGAGGTTCAGAAACTGTCAAGTGTCGGGTACTGACAGACTTCGGTACTGCTGAGGGGTGTTGGCAAAAGGTCGGGCGGACTATGGCCAAGTCCTGCAGGCCAAGAGTAGTGGCGTTGGCTTCAACGTACTTGTGCATTGCACCCTACTTGCCGTGTGTGCCACTGTATTTGCAACAGATGGATACTCGGGGGGATGCTGAGGATGCCGGCCCGAGTCAAGGACTTAACAGAAGAGAAGAAGGTAGAAGGGCCTAAGCCTAGTCGATACCCAGAATGAGGAAATATGTACATGCATGTCCTACTTATATAGGTTAAGAAGCGACATGTGGAATAAGGAATGTGGGACAACAAGATATACAGAGCATGTGGCCATTGTCCACAATGAACAAAATTAGAATAAGGAATGCAAAGTGGGGATAGAACAATAAAGACAGGATAATAGAATCGTGACTCAAGATAAGACAATAGGGAGTGGCAGAGTATAAAACAATGACTGTAACCGAGGATAACACAAGGGCAGGAAGTACCAAGGTAAAGCGGATCGAAGAACGGGTAGATGGCGCGGTAGACATGGTGATCCGAAAGCGGCATACCAAGTGTAGTGCATGCGGCATGGACACTTGTACGTGGATGTAGGATGGCTTGCTCGGTCGGTACTGCCGAATAACCGGAGCCTCGGTACGTGGACTTGACAGAAACATGAAACCTTGGGTTGATACAACGGAATCCAGAAAGTGGTTATTCAGGCTTTGAGCGGTCAGAAAGGTCTCGGAAATGGTGTGGGTGGTTGTGGGGATTAATGTAGGTTTATTGGTGGCATGGGCTATAACACTTTTAAACATCTTCCCAAAATTCATAACCACATTTTTAAGCAGTCTGACACTGTAAAAAATTTTTGGTCACAAAATTTTTGCACTGACATAAGCACCCATATATGGAAATATTCCATATATAGAAAGACATTCCCACAGATAAGGTAGATGACATATGGATTCCACTAAGGTCACGTGACTCAAGTGTCATATCCACCATTTTGCACAAGGATCTGGCAACATGCCAGATACTATTCTAGCTGAGTTAGACAAGGCTCATATTGTATAGTGTAGCACAATCATTTTTTCCAAAAAAAATTGCCATCTTCTATAGCTGTTATGGCCCGTACTCCCACTAAACCCATACCAACCCCCACAACCACCCACACCTTTTCCGGGACTTTTCCAATTGCTCAAAGACCGAATAACCGATTTCCGGATGTCCGATATATATTCCGAGGTTTTGCGTTTCCGAACCTCCGAAGACTCCGAAGTCAAGGTTCCAATACTTTGATAACTGACGCGCAGGACCATCACGTACCTTACTTCCTTGTTCTTCTTTCCTATTGACCCCTTGTACTCCCTTTCTCCTTGTTTTATGACCGGCAAAGAAAGTACAAGGATAGTCGCATGTATATAGTCTCCCAGTCGACTAGACTGTTCGCTAGTACGAATATCGATTTAGTCTCCAACCAGTTTCCGATTCATTTCCGGTAAACTCCTGCCTCCTTTCCGAAATTAGGGACAGACGATCGAGGAGGGCACAACACATGAGTTGAAGCCAAGTCCCTTCGACCTCGAACATCTCAGTGACCGGATTGAACCATTCCGCGACCTACCCTAAGTTCCCGGCACCTCCGTCCCCCATCCAAAGTCCGTCTGACTTCCGTCTCAGTCCTCGGCCCCGTTACGGACCTTCACGCTAACCCGGATAACCCCTTCGGAAGTACTAGCTAAGTGCCTGACACGCGGACTTAACAATAGCAGAATACAATTTTTCTTTCAAAAAAATTTTTGGATGATGAAATTTTTTTGCTGTGACCATGACATTGTCATGGTCACGTGATGTAGTGGAAACAGTTTGTCTTCTACCTTAGTTGTCTTGCCTTTGCTTTTGCTTTTGCTAGGTTGTTCAGATGCACCAAGGGTACATTATCTTTCAATGTAGTGGCATATGTCATCTCCTCATAGCAGTCCCCCATCTCCTTCTGTTTATGCTGGCCTTCTACCACCTCTTTTTCTATGTCGGTCATCATCTCTAACTTGCTGATAACCAAGGTGAGACCCTCCTCCACAAATTGTTTCACTGTGGCACCCACTCCCTTCACTGCTTCCTCCAGCATCAATATTACCATTGCCCTTACACCCTCTTGTAATGTTTTTCCACTAATGTTGTGTACCAGCGATAGCAGGGCATAGCTGAGCTGCTCTGCCATCAGTGGGTCCTCTCTCTCGCGAGGTAGCCATATTTGTCAAGGTATCCTCTGGCTTGCTCTCTGGTGCATACTGATGTGTTTGGCTCAGCTATGAGCTTGGCCCTGGTCTTGCTGTTGGTCTGCTGTTTTAGAACCATAAAAAGGTAACTTGAGAGCTGTGATAAAACTTTGGTGTGAAGAAAGTCTAATCAAGTTCTCTGACAAGATGACAGCAAGCTAATGTGTCACAACCACACACTGTGCTCTGACTTACTCGGCAGTACCGACTGACCGACTCTTACTCATATCATCCCTCATGATGCACGGCTCCGGCTCAGTACACTTGGTTCATCCTCTGGTTCATTATCCTACCCCACTCCCCTATTCTTTATCATCCTTACACTCCCTGTCCTTCTCCTCGCCCGCTTACCCCCGGGACATTCACTATTCATTGCCACTCACTCACGGCCCTATTGTTTTATATCTTGGCCATTCCTTATTGTTCTATTTCTTTCCCACAATCTCACCCGCTTATTATTGGTCATATTCCATTGTCTTACTCCCACATTATTCTATTCTAGATCGCTGTGGACAATACCTCCACATGGTTTTCATACCTTATTCTTTTTTCCATGTCTTACACCACCCTTATTCCACATTCCTTCTCTCAGCCTATATAAGTAGTAGATGCATGTACATAGTTCCCTAGTCTGAGTATCAACTAGGTTTACGCCTTCCTACTCCTCCTTCTGTTCAGAAGTCCTCACTTGGGCCAACACTCTCGGCATCTGCTTGAGTATTTGTTCTGTTATAAGTTAGTGGCACACACAGGGGGTAGGGTGCAACACACGAGTATGTTGAAGCCAAGCCACCCCAACCGGCCTACAGGACTTGGCTGGTCCTGACAGCATCATTGGTAGTACCGAGGCCTGACAGTATACTCAAACTGACACTACCTCCTGTGCCCCTTACCGCTTAACGATTATGCCCCTACAGTCCAGATCTACCACCCGCGAGGTGACTAGTGCCTCAGACACCAAAACTGAGGAATCAGTAGAGGTGACCGAGTCAAAAGAACTAATCAGCAACTCTTTGGCTCCCCAGAACACCAGAGGATGCATCGACTCGGCAGGAACTGAGGTTAAGCTTAATGCTTCTGCCCTTCTTAATCCTAATTCTTTGGTAATCCCCCTATCTTCTGTTTTGATACTGAGTGAAGGGAAATAAAGACTTGAGAGATATTTGGCTTGATATTAGGGTAATTGACCCAACACGCCCCCTCAAGCCAAATATATTCCTAATTTTTCGATTAGGATCTTGGTTTTAGGGCCTGGAAGCCCTTTTGTTAAAATGTCGGCTGGCATTTGTTCTGTTGGCATATATTCAACGGCAATTTCTTTTGATTCAATTATATCTCGGATGAAATATAATTTGATGTCGAAATGTTTTGTTCGCATATGTTGTTGGTTGCCATACGCGATTGTTATTGCTGACTGATTGTCGGAGTAAAGTTTGATTGGGCACTTGAGCGGTTTGAATACTTCAGTAATGAAGTGGCGCATCCATAGCACTTCTTTTGCCGCATGGGTTAGTGCAAAAAATTCAGCTTCTGTCGATGATAGCGCCACAATGGTTTGTTTTTGGCAACTCCAGGAGACAGATCCTCTGTTGATCTGAAAAATGTACGCGGAAATTGAGTGCCTATGATCTTGAGAAGCCTAGTCAGCGTCTGTATAGCCTATCAGACCGTTGCGGTTCTTTCCTAATATAAGTTTATAATCCCTGGTCTTTTTTAAGTATCTGAAAACGCATTTGACCGCGTTCCAGTGTATAAGACCTGGGTTCTCAAGAAATTGAGATAGGAGAGATACTGCAAAGGCTATATCAGGCCGAGTTGCAACAGCTGCCCACATTAGTGAACCGATGGCTTCTCTGTAAGGGATCTTAGCCATAGCTACTTTCTCCTCGGTAGATTTAGGGCATTGATCCTTTGAAAGTTTTATATTTGGATCAAGAGGTGTCATATGGCCTTTTGCGTCATGCAGGTTAAAGCGATCGGTAATTTTGTCAATATACGCCTCCTGTGAGAAGCTGATAGATCGATATCGCCTATCTCTGTCGATTTTTAGGTTCAGGAGCCAATGGAGCTCACCGAGATCTTTCATTTTGAAGATCTTCATGAGGTCATCTTTAATCTCCTGTAAGATCGAATCTTGAGTTGCCGTGATGGTTAAATCGTCAATGGCTACTGCAATGATAGCAAAGCCTTTTCCTCTATGCCGATAGAATATGGCCACGTCAGAGGCTGATTTTTGAAATCCAAGTCTCAATAGTGCGTCGCTTAAACATCTATACCATTCTCTACCGGATTGTTTGAGCCCATAGAGGCACTTTTTTAATAGTAACACGTGGTCATGGTTTTTCTAAATATATCCCTCAGGTTGTTTTATATAAATCGGTTCATGTAGGTCGGCATTGACATAGGCATTGTCAATGTCCATTTGATGGATCGGCCAATCGTTCCTGGCGGCTATTGCACATATAGTCCGTAATGACACTAAGCGGACAACGGGAGCATAGGTCTCAAAATAGTCGACACCGAATTTCTGGGTATAACCTTGAGCCACTAAGCGAGATTTTGCTCTAATCTCCCTATTTTGATTGGATTTGCAGACATAAGTCCATCGACTGCCGACAATATTAGCGTCTGCAGGAGGTAAAACTACCTCCCAGGTTCTTTTGTCGATTAATGCATCATATTCGTTGTCCATAGACTTTTTCCATGTAGGGTTACTTAGTGCTTCATGTGTATTGCTTGGCTCTGTGAGGTTTTGGTCTGCTAATATGCCAGTTTCTTCGTCAACAATCTCTTCTTCGACAATTACTTGTTCTATTTTGGTCGCAAAATGGCTGCCCTTTTCATCTACTTCATCCGCTAATGTGCTAACATGCACGCCGGTCTCTTCTTTAGGCGATCGTTCACCTCGGAGGCGAATGCGCTCGCTTCTCCTTGGCGGTTCTAGTTCAATCGGCCCGCTGTCTGCCTTTTGGTTAGGTTGCAAATCTTCGAGATCCAGCTCAGCGGCGTTATTTTTTGTATCATCGCTTATGACAGTAGGCGGGACGCGCGTAGTGGCTGGAACGTGCACGGTAACTGGAACGGGTGCCGGTATGCCTGGTAACGGTGGTTGAGCAGCGGCGGGCGGCGCGAGCACCGGTTGCAATTTCTTAGTTTGCGCTGGTATAATCTTCGGCGTTTCCTCGGTAGGTACACTTGGGACTTTGCGTTCTTTATTAAAAAGAATGTCGTGTTCCGTTGTCACCTTCCGAGAATCCAGCCAATATATGAGATGGCCGTTGCTTTGAGTTGAGTAACCAATCCACTTGGCGCTCTTGGCCCTCGGCGATAACTTGTCTCCCTGCTTAATCTTGATATAAATATTTTCTCCCCACATGTGTAGGTCCCAGAGATCAGGTTTTGAATGATGTATCATTTCATATGGGGTCTTGTTAGGTAAAGCCCGTGTGAAGGTCCTATTTTTGATGTAGTTAGCATGTTGGATCGTGTATCCCCATAAAAATTTGGGGAGATTAGACTCGATTAACATAGCGCGCGTCCTCTCCACTAAGGTGTGATTTAGCCGTTTGGCTACACCATTAGATTCTGGAGTATCGTGCACAGTCAATCTATGCCGCATTCCTTGTTTTTCCAAGTGATTGGTAAATTCTTTACTTGTGTATTCGCCCCCTCTGTCAGATACTAGCATTTTGATATGCACATTTCTCTGACGAAGTAGCATAGCTTCATAGAGCTTGTATTTTTGAAAGGCTTGATTTTTGGAAACCATCAAATATAATACTGACTCCCGTGAATGATCATTGATAAATGAAATATAATAAATTTTCTTGTCGATCGTTGGGTGCCTGGCAGGACCCCAGACATCGGAATAGACCTTGTCTCCGGGTCTCTTGGACCTCTCACTTGATTCATGAGGAAGCGGTTTGTGTGTCATCTTTGATTTGATGCACGCTTCGCAGGAAAACTTGTTGCCAATTGGGGCTGAATCAATGCCTGTTACCATGCCATGATTAAGTAAATACTTTAGAGATTTCTGTGAAATGTGTCCAAGTTTTTTATGAATCTCCATGGCTGATAAACATAAATGAGTGTGTATTGCAGAGTCGTCATTTAGGCGATATAGGCCACGGATCTTAGGGGCTGACATTAATATATTGCCGGTAGAGTTTTTGATTATGCACTTTTGATGTGCAAACTCGGTCCGGTAACCTGCGTTGTCACAGCAGATTCTTCATCTTGTTCTTCAGATGAGGCTTCATCTTCTGCAGTAGTAGCTTTAGCTTTCACTTTTCACTTTTTAGATTTGAATTTTGCCCGTTTCTTCTGTCTTGGCCCTTGGCCTTCTTTTCCGCCCCCTTTTTCCCAACAGGTTTCAATAGAGTGACCTTTCTTCTTACAGTTGAAGCATGTCAATGTCTGTTTGGCAGATGCCTTTTTGGCAGATGATCCCACAAAAACTTGCTCCTCCTGATAAATTGACAGGGTTTTATGCCTATCATATTGCGCCTTCAGGACCCTAATAATATTAGCATGGTCTAGAGGGATGCTCATTTCTTCAAGAGAAGTTGTGAGGGAATTCATGACAGCTTCATAAGAAGGTGGCAATGAGGCGAGAATGATATCGATAAACTCGGTTTCAGAGATTGTGGCTCCCATTTCATTGAGCCATGCATAGAGGTCTTGGGCTTTGTCCAGATGGTCCCTCAAATCGTTGCCCTCGGCACATTTAATGTTTCGGAGCTGGCGCTGAAGAGTTACAACAACCATCTTGGGCTTCCTCGTCATTTCAGCAACTAATGCATCCCATGCCTCTTTTGCAGTCTTCATCTTCTGAATCATCAGGGCCAGCGACTCTGACACAGAGACGATAAGTTGAGCCTTAACCTGGCCTTCTCTTGACATATATCTCTCCAACCTCTCCTCAGCCATTAACTTGTCTGATTTATCCCCGGGGCCCATAACCGTGAAGGGAAATAAAGACTTAAGAGATATTTGGCTTGATATTAGGGTAATTGACCCAACACTGAGTTCCTCAGCAACCCCTCTTAAATGTCTGATCGATTCAGGCTCTACTCACTGCTTCATAGAATCATCCCTTGTTCAGGAATATAAGATCCTCACCACTTCCGTGGATTCAATTCCCCTTAAACTATTTGATGGCACTACTAACTCGGTTATTACCGAATCTGTAGAACTACCAATCAAATTTCCATCAGGACAACTACAGTCCATCCATATGTATGTCATGTCACTAGATTTATCTGTATCAGTAGTACTCGGTCACAACTGGCTCACCCGCTACAATCCATTGATTGATTGGGTATTGGGCAGTATTACGTTCCAAAAAAACGCTAATTATCCTAGGTGTGTCCCGAAGCCTTCGGTTCAGCTGGCACATGCCACTGCTCCATGGCCTCAACCAGGATCCTCTCCAAAATTAGAAGCCCTGTGGATAGCCCTAGTCAATGTAGCCACCTTTGCGCAAGCCTGTAAACTAGAAGGTTCGCAAGTTTTCCATCTGGACCTTTCGGCCATCAATGCCATTTCGGCATGATTGGCCAAGGCCCCATCCGCTCCATCTGTTCCCCCCAATCCAGTCCACCTGGAGAACATCCCAAAAGAGTATCACGAATTTGCTCATGTTTTTAGTAAAACAAAAGCTGACACTCTAGGACCCCACCGACCCTATGATCTTAAGATCACCCTGGAAGATGGCGCCAAGATGCCTCATCCACCCCTATACTCATTATCACAATCAGAACTGGAAACCTTGCGTGAGTTCCTTGATGAACACTTGAACATGAGGTTCATCAGGGCCTCCCATTCCCCACATAGAGTGCCAATCTTATTCATCTGAAAGAAAGATGGCTCCCTTCGGCTATGCATTGATTTTCGAGCACTAAACAAAGTGACCAAGAAGGACTGGTACCCTCTCCCTCTAATCACTGACCTACTAGATGCCCTCCGAAAAGCTCAAATTTATACAAAAATTGACCTTTGGCATGTGTACCATCTGATCCGAATTGCTGAAGGTGAAGAATGGAAGACGGCATTCAAAACCTGGTACGGGTCCTACGAATGGCTAGTCATGCCGTTTGGCCTCTCCAACACCCCTGCGGCCTTTCAGAGATTTATGAATGACATTCTCAGTCACCTGATAGACCATTGTGCTGTCGCCTATATAGATGACATACTAATCTATTCAGACTCACTCAAGGAGCACTGAGAACATATCCAAGAGGTGCTCCACCGACTCAGAAAAAACGGCTTATTCATCAAGGCCAGCAAATGCAAATGGCACAAAGACATGGTCAAATTCCTCGGTTACATCCTACATACCGACGGCCTTACCATGTCTGATGACAAGGTCAAAACCATCCACAAATGGCCCAAAAAGAGGGAGGTCAAGGACATCCAGTCCTTCCTAGGTTTTGTCAATTTCTACCGCCGTTTCATTTTTAACTATTCAGACATAACCATACCCCTTACTCGGCTGACATATAAAGGCACGACATGGGCTTGGACCGAGGACTGTCAAAAGTCTTTCAACCTGCTCAAAACGGCCTTTACCTCAGCACCCATCCTGCATCACTGGGAACCCGACTTACCCCTGGTCGTGGAAACTGATGCTTCAGTCTATGCCCTTGTGGCAATCCTTTCTATTATCAATTCCAAAGGTGAGATTCATCCCATTGCTTTTCATTCCAATACCTTTACTGCTCCCAAGCTAAACTATGATGTCCATGACAAGGAACTCTTAGCAATCTTTGAGGTGTTCAAGCAATGGTGGCACTACCTGGAATGCTCTTCCAACCCCATAGATGTTGTCACTGACCATAAAAACCTCAAATATTTCTCCACCACTAAAGTCCTGACATGGAGACAGGCACGATAGTCCAAATACCTCTGCCAATTTAATATCACTATCTATTTCTGTCCTGGCAAGCTTGGTACAAAACCGAATGCTTGAACTAGATGATGGGATGTCTACCCTAAAGAGGGGGGTAACAACTATGGTGCCATCAACCCCCAAAACCTCTGACAAATCTTTACAACTACTCAATTAGTGGAATCCCTTCGAGCGACGCAACTTATCATTCCAACCTTACAAGCAAGCATCATCATGGACTCAGAAAAACTCCATTCCAACATACGTTCAGCCCTCCTGACTGATCCAACACCACTGCCCCATCTTGGCACTCCCGAAACACCAAACCCAAGATGGGTGCAAACCCCAGACAGTTTCCTTCGGTTAGACAACCGGATCTACATCCCCGATGCCAACAACCTCAGACTATGCATCCTACAATACAAGCATGACCACGTCCTCTCGGGACATTTTGGTCAAAACAAAACACTAGCCCTGGTCTGCTGCAAATACATCTGGCCAGGCTTGCGCACCTCGGTCATCGACTTCTGCAAATCCTGCACCACATGTATGCATTTTAAATCGCAGCACCACAAACCCTACAGCTTCCTAAAACAACTCCCCATTCCCGAATGACCATGGAATTCCATATCCATGGATTTTATTGAGCAACTTCCTCAGTTCTCTGGTTTCATGTCGATACTAGTGATAGTTTGCAGGCTCACCAAACAAAGTATCTTCATTCCTACAGTCGATACAATCACCTCCGCCGAATTGGCTAAACTGTTTGTACTTCACGTCTTCTCCAAGCACGGTGTACCGAGTCATGTAACATCTGACCGTGGAAGTGAGTTTGTCTCCCACTTCTTCAGGTTGCTCGGAAAAGCTCTCAACATGCACCTACACTTCACCTCAGGCTACCACCCAGAAGCCGATGGCCAAACCAAACGAGTAAACCAGACACTGGAACAGTACCTTCGAGTTTACTGTAACTACCAACAGGACAATTGGTCCGAATTGTTGCCACTAGCCGAATTTGCCTACAATAACGCTCCAAACACCACCACGGGCATCTCTCCCTTCTTTGCCAACAAGGGACATCACCTTAACCTCACCGTACACCCCAAACATGACCTTGCCTCCTCTCGAGAGTGCAAATTTGCCATAGATCTAGATCAGC
The DNA here is from genome assembly GCA_003314275.1 of Chroogomphus rutilus. Taxonomy (NCBI): domain Eukaryota; kingdom Fungi; phylum Basidiomycota; class Agaricomycetes; order Boletales; family Gomphidiaceae; genus Chroogomphus; species Chroogomphus rutilus. The sequence goes on along the minus strand of QLPI01005769.1, from coordinate 19,146 downwards.
TCCATGGAGCTCTGAAAAAACAAATTAGCCATGCCCAATCACGATACCAAGCCTCGGCAAACTCCTGCAGACTCGCTGCTCCCGAGTTTCTGGTCAGAACTTCAGTATTTGTTAAAGCCCAATTCTTCCGCACCACTCGACCCTCTAAGAAACTGATGGAGAAATATCTCGGCCCCTTCAAAGTAATAGCTCGAGTCGGCACCCATGTCAAGTCCACGTACCGACACCCATCCGTCGGCAGTACCGACTGAGCAACCATCCTAGTTCTACGTCCAAGTGACCACACTGCATGCACACCACTTGATATGTCGGTCTCAGCTTGGTACATCCACCATCCACATGCCCTCCCCTCGGTCCATCTCACCTTGGTACTTCCTGCCCTTTTGTTATCCTCGGTTACAGTCATTGTTTTATACTCGGCCACTCCCTATTGTCTTATCTTGAGTCACGATTCTATTATCCTGCCTCTTGTTGTTCTATCCCCGCTTTGCATTCCTTGTCCCAATTTTATCCGTTGTGGACAATAACCACATGTTCTGCATACCTTATTGTCCCACATTCCTTATTCCACATGTCGCTTCTTAAACCTATATAAGTAGGACATGCATGAACATATTTCCTCATTCTGGGTATCAACTAGGTTTAGGCCCTTCTACCCTCTTCCTCTCTGTTTAAGTCCTCGACTCGGGCCAGCATCACCAGCATCCCCCCGAGTACCTGTCTGTTGCAAATCAGTGGCACGCACGGCAAGTAGGGTGCAACGCACGAGTACGTTGAAGCCAACGCCACTACTCTTGGCCTGCAGGACTTGGCCATAGTCCGCCTGACCATTTAGCAACACCTTTCGGCAGTCCCAAAGATCCATTGGTACCTGTATCCTGACAACCCATTCCTATACCTTCCATCTACCCAACTCTATGTGGGCAGTACACCCAGTCTTCCATGTTTCGATGCTCGAACCCTCTACCCCCAACACCATACCCGATTGAGTTCAGCCTCCACCTCTTGCTGTCGAAATCAATGGAGAAATCGAGTACGAAATCGCCGAAATCCTTGACTCAAAAACCGACAGAAGACACATGCCTTGCCCCCTGCTCTACTTTATCCGATAGACAGGTTACAAAGGCACTGAAGATGAAACATCTTGGTTAGTAGCAACCGAACTCGGTAATGCTTTTGAGATTGTAGCAGAATTCCACCTTGCCTATCCCGATAAACCAGGCCCATGGCCTCTAGAGCCTGACTAAGGGATTCCATATGCCTCCTCTTCCCCACCATTTTTCTTTTTACATCTATTTTTCATTTTTTGTCTTTACTGAAACATGCTTTCTTCTCTTCTCGTTTCCTTCCCTCCATCCATCCTACTTCATCCTCACCCGAACCTTCTTGAACCTGGGTCGGACCATCTTTCCAGCCATCACCCATTGGCCCTGCCAAACTACTCATGCAGGGTCACCAACCTATGTCAGGATCGGCTAACCTAACCCACCGACTCCGATACAAAAAAGCCCTTCCATTCTAACAGGCTGTCACAAGCATGATAAAAACACCATCCAGCCTAGGGGGCCTCCACCACCTACCTCTATTCAACGGCCCCCTCCAAAACAGTTGCCTCCTTTAGCCCTCACCCGTACTCGCAAATCTCATGCTGCCTATCGGCTTCATGGGTTCAGTCGCTAGAGGGGGATACTGTCATGACCACACACCATGCTCTGACTTACTTGGCAGTACCGACTGACCGACTCTTACTTATATCATCCCTCATGATGCATGGCTCCAGCTCAGTACACTCGGTTCATCCTCTGGTTCATTATCCTATCCCACTCCCCTATTCTTTATCATCCTTACACTCCCTGTCCTTCCCCTCACCCGCTTACCCTTGGGACATTCACTATTCATTGCCACTCACTCACAGCCCTATTGTTTTATATCTCAGCCATTCCTTATTGTTCTATTTCTTTCCCACAATCTCACCCGCTTATTATTGGTCATATTCCATTGTCTTACTCCCACATTATTCTATTCTAGATCGCTGTGGACAATACCTCCACATGGTTTTCATACCTTATTCTTTTTTCCATGTCTTACACCACCCTTATTCCACATTCCTTCTCTCAGCCTATATAAGTAGTAGATGCGTGTACATAGTTCCCTAGTCTGAGTATCAACTAGGTTTACGCCTTCCTACTCTCCTCCTTCTGTTCAGAAGTCCTCACTCAGGCTGACACTCTTGGCATCCACTTGAGTATTTGTTCCATTATAAGTTAGTGGCACGCACAGGGGGTAGGGTGAAACGCACGAGTATGTTGAAGCCAAGCCACCCTGACCGGCCTACAGGACTTGGCTGGTCTCAACAGCATCATCAGTAGTACCGAGGCCTGACATAATGCCTGTCTGGGTTGATGTCCAAAAAGAATTGTTTAGAGGGGGCCTTGGCAGGTGACTTGTCAATTATGTGTAGGAATAATAGTTTATGTTTGTAAACTATTATTCTACCCTTGCCTAGGATTATTTCCATAGATGTTCTATAAAATCTAGTTTAGTTCTTTTATGATGTTTTTGCATCCCTTTTATATTTTAGCCAAGAAACCTTCCACTTCAGTAGAAGGGTTTGAGATTTACTCTTTGGAGTAACCTCTGTCAATAAGTCTTAGTGGTCAGCAACCTACTTAAGAGAGTGCTAGATAATCTGGTGGATTATGGGTGAAGATAAGATTGATTACTTTTATGCTACAGAACTAGTCTCTATATATCCTAATTCTAAGCTGATTATGTAACTCCCAAATAAGGCAAGACCTTCTAGAAATTAGTGAGAAGTTTATGGAAAGGGATGGAAGGTCCTGGAATCCCCTGGAAGTCACAGTGTCACCCTTGTAGTCACTAATAACAAAAGAAAAGAAATATTCCCACAGCTTGTAGTTTTGTGACTGGTCAGGTCACAAAATATTATTAGTATATGAGCCATGCTTCTGGGCTGACCTTTATGTAATAGCTATTATATAAGCCCAGGAATTTGTTGTACAAGTTGATCTGAGAACTTGACCCAGGAATTTAGTGCCATTTTCCATATATTAAGTAATAGACACCCAATTATGGTTCCTTGTGGGTCCAAATAGAAATAGATGAAAAAGATATGTTTTTGAGGACTTTCCTTGGACTTGAAAGTTTGATATTTAAGAGTTAATTACCCTGAGTAATTGACTCTTAAATGGCCAGCCAAAAGTTATTATATATTTTTGGTAGTCAATTCAAGACTGATTTGTTGAGTGATATTCTGAGAAAGGGAGGTTTGGATCCAATATACTGATCCTAGTTCAGTGGCCCTTCATGTCCAGTGGATGATTTCCCATTCCCCAATATCTGCTGTGCTGCATTGGCCTTGTACAGCCCTGTGATGTGGTGGGCATATGAGGTTCTACACTTGGTGGCATGGCCTTTTTGTTTGCTCCTTTTTTGTAGGGGCTTTGTTGTATCCCCTATGGTGGTTGGTGATACCCTAAGGTAGTTTGTTCTTAGTGTATGTGCGAGAAATAAGGGTTAGAGCTTTCAGACATTGTGGTAGGTATCACATGCTCTTATACCCATATTATATGCCTTTACCACTCTTTTTCGATATGTTCAGCTTGAAGCCAACAGGTTTACTAGATGTTGGGACATCTACCTAAGAAGGGGAGGGGTGGTGACTAGCTAGCAACTCTTCAAACTATGCAATTTCCCCTCCTGAATACATCCCTTCCCAAATTCCCTCTATTCTAACCTCATTTCCTCTCCCTCCTGACCTTAATTCCCTCCATCTTGACCTCATTTCCCCCTCCATCCTGACCTTACAATCACATCCACCCCTAATAGCCCTTAGTTTCCTAAAACCCTCTCTCAGCCCACCTATCCATTTCTTTTTTTTCTTCTACTCATCATACTGAAATGGCCAAATATTTTGGCACATCACACTTGTTCTTTTATCCCTTATGCCTTTTCTATTTTCCTTTTATTTTTCACTTAAATATATATATATATATATAAAACAAATTTATTATTTTGAGACTACTTTAATGTCTCATCATGCTCTTCCATAGTCTCATCCTCCTTTTCTTTCCCCTTTCTTTTCACTTCCTCTTTATCCTCTTCTCTATTACTATTGAGTTAGTCTTCCTCTGGACCCTCATCCTCTCCTACTTCTCCCAAACCTCCCAAAACCCCTGAACCTGCAGCATGCTCCCTGTGCTCCAGCCCCTCTGCTATGTGGAGGAGCACCTCTGTCATCTGTTCCTGTCCTTGGAGGATGGCCTCCAGGACATAAATGGCCTTCAGGACATCAATGGCCTCTAGGACATCAATGGCCTCTAGGACATCAATGGCCTCTAGGACATCAATGGCCTCTAGGACATCAATGGCCTCTAGGACATCAATGGCCTCTAGGACATCAATGGCCTCCAGGACATCAATGGCCTGCTGACTTCCCAAAGGTTCAGGCCATAGGACTTGTACCACTGCTGCCTTCCCACTTGGGTACATGGCAGCAGCCCATCTTGGCCTCTTCCTTGGTGGCTCCTCCTCCTTTTCCTCCTCATCCTCCTCACTCTTATCCTCCTCTTCACTTTCCACCTCGGGTTCTTCATCATCCTCCTGAATAAATGATCAGCTTTTGGCCCTAGAGACCCTTGGCACTGCCAAATTGCATATGACATTGTACTGGTTGCACCACTGACATCTGGCCCCTGGTCCCAGGACCTTGCACTCTTTCCAACAGGTCACACACCTCTTACAAAGTGGACAAAGTGAGGGGGACCACTCCTGGGATGTTTTCCCCTTGTGCTATTCAAAGGAAATAAGTAGAAAAAATAATAATAAAAAGAAAACCACACTCACCTTGGCCCTCGTTGGCCTCTCACTCCATTCTCTCTTTTTCATCCCTGGCACCATACTAGGCCCTGCCTCTGTACTCCTACCCCTTTTGCATGTGGTAGGCCTTGGGACTCCTGCATCTTTGGGAGCCCCTGTATTACTGGCACCCTTGGTATTGGGTATCTCTTTCAGCACCCCTACATCCTTGGAGGTCCCCAGCTCATCAGTCCCTGGCAAGACTGGTGTCATTGCATTGTCACTCCTCTCTATCCATTGTTTTTTGGCCACTTTGGCCTCTTTAGCAGCAGCCTCAGCTGCTGCTGCCTTGTCAGCTGCTTCTTTGGCTGCCATCTTCATGGCCTCCTCTTCCTAGGCTGCTTGTTTTGCAGCCACCGCTGCCACCTCTTTGTCAGCCTTGCATTTGGCCTCTTCATTAACAGCCTGCTTTGCAGCAGCTTCCTCATCCTCCTTCCTTTTTGCTTCTGCCACCTTTGACATGGCCTCCTCCTTCTCCTTTGCCTCAACCTCACCTTTGGCCTTTTCTTTGGTGATCCACATGGTCTCTACCTCCTTGCACTCCTGCTGCCTTTTTGTATTTTTTGTCTTAAGTTTGGTGATTTTCCTAGTATCCTTATCTGTTTTGTAGCCCATTTTTACGATAACTGATGGGGTGTTTAATTGGACAATGGTGGTGGTTGGGATTTGAGCACTAGATCCTAAACTTTCCATGACATCACATTAGGTATCCTGAACCTTATTTTCAAACTCCACCTACCGGCTTCATGGGTTCAGCCATAAGGGGGAGGTACTTTCAAGTACATGTACCAAACATCGGTTCACTTGGTAGTGCTGACCGAACAATCAGTCTAATTCCATATACAGGTGACCAAGTCATATACAAGTCACTTAGTACATTGGTCTCGGCTTGGCACATTCATCATCCACATCTCCCATCCTATTCATCATCCACCCTTCCCTCATCCATTATCCATTACTCCCACCCCATTTATTCCCCATTTCCCAATCCATTTTACCTCAGGATATTTTCTATTGTTTTATCCTCAGTCATGACCTTATTGTTCTATTCTTGATCCTTCTGGACAATACTTCCACATGTTCTTCATACCTTATTCTTTTCTCCATGTCTTATGCCACCCTGATTCCACATATCACTTCTTAACCTACAGTGACTCACAAAACTGAGTCAATGTTTAGTGCTTTTGGACTATTCATTGAATAGCTTTGAATGTAGAACATATATGAAAAAAGTGTTGGTGCATCAAAGAACGAATCTGATCAGGGCTATGCAACTATTTAAAAATTATATAATTCCGATCAGGGGTGATGAAGATATGGGCAATTCAAATAAAGGGCTTATTGACTCAGTTTTATGAGATGGTATCTGAACAATCAGAATCTGATGCTCCATCTATTATATAACATGCAACCCTTGATAGATGGTTACTATGGTAACCTTATCTCTCATGAGAACTCAAATTAAGGTATTTAATCCCCTCCAACATGTCCAGAACTTCACTACACTCCAATGCACCCCACTTCCTCTGCTCAAAAAGAAAACATCCTCTCCTTGGCCTCTCATGGTTATTCCACTCATACTATTGCCTCAAGACTTGGCCTCAGCCAGTCCACAGTATCCAGGACTCTCAGAACTCTCCATCCCAACCAGCCCTGCTCCTCTAGAGGTTGTCCCCCCAAGCTTTCCTCTAGAGATCAACATGCTATTTTATCACAAATTGCTACTGGCAGAGTTGCCAATGCTACTCAGGTCACCAAACACATCAATACAATTATCCCCCAGCCAGTCTCCTCAGAAACAGTCAGAAGAGTTCTCAGGAAACATTTATTTAAGGCTGTGGTAAAGAAGAAAAGGCCCTTCCTCAGTGCAAGGCATAGACAGCTAGGGCTGGCCATTGCTTTGAAGCTGTCAAGTGCATGTACCAAGCACTCTGTAACTTGGCAGTGCCAACCAAATGATCAGTCCAATTCCACACACAAGTGACCAAGCCACATAATGTTACTTGGTATCTCAGTATCAGCTCGGCACATTCATTACCCACATTCCCCATTCCTATCCCTCATCCACTCTTCCCCACACTTTATCCATTAACCCCTACCCCGATTATTCCTTATTTCTTGACTCACTTTACCTCGGGACATTTTACCATTGTTTTATCTTCAGCCATGACCCTATTGTCTTATATTCGGTCATTTTCTATTATTCTATTCTTGACCACATTCTATTATCTTATTTTCATTATTCTATTCTTGTCCACATTTGGTATTCTATTCTGGATCACTGTGGACAACATTTTCACATGCTCTACATACCTTATTGTTGTCCATGCCTTATTCCACATCTCGTTTCTTAACCTATATATGTAGCAAATGTATGTAGATAGTTCTTCACTCTGAATATCGACTTGGTTTACTATCTCTAGTCCTCCCTCTTTCCATCTGAAGTCCCTTACTCGGGCTGACACTCTCAGCACCCTCCCAGGTCCTTCTCCTGTCCAAATTAGTGACACATGGAACAGCAGGGTGCAACGCACAAGTACATTGAAGCCTAGTCACCTTGATTGGTCTGCAGGACTTGGCCAACTCCCATCTGCACTATTGGCATTACTGAGACTTAACAGAAGCACAGAGAGTGGACTGTAGAGGACTGGAAGAGGGTCATTTAGTCAGATGCGACCAAAATCAACATGTTTGGGTCAGATGGGAGGCAGTGGGTCTGGAAACATAAGGGAAAGGGGTTGATTGAGAGAGGCAAGGGACAGTCAAGTTTTGAGGGGGAATGCCAAGTACACGTACCGAGTGTCCAGTAACTCAGCACTGCCGACCAAGCATCCAGTCTATACCAATGCACAAGTGACAAAGCCACATGCAAGTCACCTGGTATGCCAGTCTCAGCTTGGCACATTCACCATCCACATTCCTCATTCCCATCCCTTATCCCCTCCCTCCTCATTCATCATCAATTACCATCTACTCCTTTCCTGAACCCATTCTACTTCAGGACATTCTGTCCTTGTTTTATCCTCAGCCATGACCCTATTGTATTATAGTCAGTCACTTCCTATTGTGTTATTCTTGGCCACATTCCTATTATCTTATTTTCATTGTTCTATTTTTGTTTAAATTCCTCCATTCTATTCTTGAGCATTGTGGACAATACCCCCACATGCTCTGCATACCTTATTGTTCTTCATTCCTTATTTCACATCCTGCCTCTTAACCTATATAAGTAGCACATGGATGTACGTACCTGTTACATACCATTGCAATGGTTGGTGCATATATGTAACAAGTTGCTGTTTAAATAGTGCCCATAGACTAATGCCAGATAACCTGGCATAGTGGCCTTTTGGCCCAGTTAGAAGAGCACATCACTGTGGGAATTTGTTGCCTTTCACAATACCTCCTCATTCTGGGTATCGACTAGGCTTAGGCCCCTTTACCTTCCCTTCCCTGTTTAAGTCCTCTACTTGGGCTGACATTCTCAGCACTCTCCCAAGTTCCTCTTCTGTCCCAAATTGGTAGCATACACAGACAGTAGGATGCAATGCATGAGTACGTTGAAGCCAATGCCACTACTACCAGCCTGCAGGACTTGGCCAATTACCATCCACATCTTCAGCATTACCGAACTGTCAGGCCTCGGTACTACCGATGGTGCTGTCGGAGCCAGCCAAGTCCTGCAGGCCGGTCAGGGTGGCTTGGCTTCAATGTACTCGTGCGTTGCGCCCTGCCTCCTGTGCGTGCCACTAATTTGTAACGAGAACAGATACTCAGGCAAGTGCCGAGGGTATCGGCCTGAGCAAGGACTTCTGAACAGAAGGAGGAGAGTAGGGAGGCGTAAGCCTAGTTGATACTCAGACTGAGGAACTATGTACATGTATCCACTACTTATATAGGCTGAGAGGCGGAATGTGGAATAAGGGTGGCATAAGACATAGAAAAAAGAATAAGGTATGAAGACCATGTAGAGGTATAGTCCACAACGATTAGAATAATGAGAGGGTAAGACAATAAAATATAAGCGGTGAGATTGTGGGAAAGAAATAGAACAATAAGGAATGGCTGAGAATAAAACAATAGGGCCGTGAGTGAGTGGCAGGGAATAGTGAACATCCCGTGGGTAAACGAGTGAAGGGAAAGAAAAGGAGTGTAGGGATGATAAAGAACAGGGGTTGGCAAAAGGATAATGAACCAGGTGATAAACCAGGTATACCAAACCAAAAACCGTGTGTCATGGAATGATGTGAGTGGGGGTCAGTTGATCGGTACTGCCGAGTAGGTCAAAGCACAATGTATGGTCGTGATGGGTCATGACACGAACCCTGACAGTATACCCAGAATCAAACTACTTCCCATGCCGACATTTACGAATATACCCTGACAAGACACCTCTTTAATGCTCTTTCTATCTTCTTACTCAGAACCAGGTTCCTTGGCAACCCATTCGGCATGCTTGATCAATCAGCATCCACTCATAGTTCATTTGGAAACTTCCCTTTATGTTCTTCTCTATTAGAAATCCTTCTTGATCTAGTACTGCCACACACATAGACATGTCTACTAGATTTTCCATCCAGACAACTTCAGTCCACCCATGCATCTGTCACATTCCTAGATCCATCGGTCGGCAATATTTGGTCACAACTTGCTCACCCACTATAATCCATTGATTAACAGGATATTGGGCAGTATTACATTCCGTCATGCCACTATTGCTTTTAGGTGCATCCCAATGACCTTGGTCCAGTCAGCACTTGCCACTGCTACAACAGCCTCACCTAGGATCCTGTTCCATCGCTGGAAGCTCTGCCAATAGCCCAGTCAATGCAACTGCCTTGTGCATGCTTTTATGCCAGAACAGCTGGCAAGTTTTTAGCTAGGACCTCTTGGTCAGCAGCACCATTCAGCATGTTTGGCCAAGGTCTCTTCCATCCATCCCCATCTATTTTTGTTTCATCTGTTCGATATGTTCACATTAAAATGCTCTTACTACTCTTTTCTGTTCCTTTGGCTTGAGGCCAACACTTTTAGTAGATGGTGGGACATCTATCTAAAAGGGAGGGGGGGGGTGGCAACTAGCTAGAACTCTTTGAACTGCGCAATCTCCCCCCCAAAGACACCCCCCTCCTGAACCTTCCCTCCATTTACTCTCTCTGCCTTCTATCCCAACTTTAACTCCCTCTGTCCCCTCTGTCCTGACCTTATGAACTTCCCAAATTTCCCTCTTTATCAACCTTCTAACACCCTATTCCTGACCTAACAATCACACCTATTCCCAGTCTGTCTCAGTCTATCTGTTACCCTCTCTGTCCTTCCATTTACCACAACCAAGACAGCCAAACATCTCAGCCCATCTCACTTGTTCCTTTCTCTTATGCCTTTATTTCTTTTTCCTATTCTCAGTCATACTCTTATTATCTTATACCCGGCCATATCTCATTGTTCTATTTTCATTTATATTCTTTGTTCTATTCTTGAGTATTGTGGACAATACTTCCACATGCTCTCCATACCTTATTCATTTCTCTGTCAAGTCCATGTACCGAGACCCATCCTCTGGCAGTGCTGACCGAGCAATCATCCTATATCCACAACCAAGTACCCGCGTTGCTTGCATAACACTTGGTGCGCCGGTCCCGGCTCGGCACATTTGCCATCCGCACTCCTCGGTTCGTTTTACCTTGGGACTTCCTGTCCTTGTATTATCCTCGGACGAAACCCCATTGTTTTATACTCGGCCACTCCCTATTGTCCCATCTTGAGTCACGACCCTATTGTTCCGTCTTTTATTGTTCTGTCCCTGTTTTGCATTCCTTGTTCTAATTTTGTTCATTGTGGACAACAACCACATGCTCTGCATACCTTATTGTCCCACATTCCTTATTCCACATGTCGCTTCTTAACCTATATAAGTGGGACATGGATGTACATATTTCTTCATTCTGGGTATCGACTAGGCTTAGGCCCTTCTACCTTCTTCTCCTCTGTTAAGTCCTCAACTTGGGTTGGAATCCTCAGCATCCCCCCAAGTATCTGTCTGTTGCAAATACAGTGGCATGCACGGCAAGTAGGGCGCAACGCACGAGTACGTTGAAGCCAACGCCACTACTCTTGGCCTGCAGGACTTGGCCATAGTCTGCCCGACCTTTTGATAACGCCCCTCGGCAGTACCGAAGTCCGTCAGTATCCGACGCTTGACATTCTCCATGTCTTATGCCACCCTGATTCCACATCTCACTTCTTAACTTATATAAGTATAACATGGATGTAGAGAGTATTCCTCATTCTGAATATCGACTTGGCATATGCCTTCTTGTCTTCCCTCCTCCTGTCTGAAGTCCTCTACTTAAGCCAACACTCTCACCACTCTCCTGACTTTCCCTTCTGTCTGAAATCAGTGGCACACATGGAAAGTAGGGTGCAACACATGAGTACATTAAAGCCAAGCCACCCCAATTGGTCTACAGGACTTGGCTGATTCCCACTAGCATTGTGAAGATAGTACTCGGCCCATGCATTGGCAGCATCTCCAGTGCTTGACAGTTAATAAGACTTTAAATGGTTATGATATTCAAAGTACTACTGTGTCTTTATATACATTTGGTTATCAGAAACATGTGAAAGGAAAATGTTGACATGTGAATTGTCCATGAGGGTATGACCTACATATAATACAATGTCTCAGAATGATAGTATAGGAATTGTGTCATGGGATGGGAGTCTTGGATTATAAGAAAAGGAATAGAAAGAAGGAAATGTGTTTACAATATATGTATGGATGTTTTAGTTTAGGAATGTTGATGAGGGTTTGATTTGGTACTCGGGTGTCTTGGCATGTCCATATAAGGAAGTGTCCTATGGTGGATGGATGGTCAGATGGAAGAAGTAGTAACAAGCTAGTGAATATGATTGGGGGTCTTGTGATATATGTGACTCATATGCTTGACTCAGCTCAATATTGATGTTTATGACTCATGTGTTTGCTTGACTCAGTGTTGACTCATATGCACACTTGACTCGGCTTGTAGATTTAGTTAACTTGTGTTTGTAGGTGTAATAGAGTTGGATAGGGAGATGAGAAGTAAGCTTGTCATGTATGTGGATTCAATGAGTAAAATGATAATAATGGTGCATGTCAGGCACCAAAAATGCCAACAATGCATGGGCCGAGTACTAATGCAATATACCGACTTCACAATGCTGGCAGGGGATCAGCCAAGTCCAATAGACCAATCAGGGTGGCTTGGCTTCAACGTACTCATGCATTGCACCTGTCAAGTATACGTACCAAGGTTCCGGTTATTTGGCAGTGCCAACTGAGCACCCATTCTACGTCCATGTGCAAGTGTCCACACTGCATGCATGTCACTTAGTACGCTGTTCTAGGCTTGGCACATCCACTACACCATCTGTCCATTCCCCGATCCGCTTTGCCTCGGGACTTCCTGTCCTTGTTTTATCTTTGTGCGCAACCCTTGTTTTATAGTCATGCACCCTCTATTGTCCTGTCCTTGACCCACTCCCTATTATTCTATTGTTTATTGTTTTATCCCGGTTTACATTCACTGTTCTAATTTTACTCATTGTGGACAATAACCGCATGCTCTGCATACCTTGTTGTTCCACATTCCTTATTCCGCATGTCGCTTCTTAACTGTCAAGTGTTGGATACTGACGGACTTCGGTACTGCCGAGGGGTGTTGTCGAAAGGTCAGGCGGACTATGGCCAAGTCCTGCAGGCCAAGAGTAGTGGCGTTGGCTTCAACGTACTCGTGCGTTGCACCCTACTTGCCGTGCGTGCCACTGTATTTGCAACAGACAGATACTCGGGGGGATGCTGAGGATTCCAACCCAAGTTGAGGACTTAACAGAGGAGAAGAAGGTAGAAGGGCCTAAGCCTAGTCGATACCCAGAATGAGGAAGTATGTACATCCATGTCCTACTTATATAGTTTAAGAAGCGACATGTGGAATAAGGAATGTGGGACAATAAGGTATGCAGAGCATGTGGTCATTGTCCACAACGAACAAAATTAGAACAAGGAATGCAAAGCGGGGATAGAACAATAAAAGACAGGATAATAGAATCGTGACTTGAGATGGGACAATAAGGAGTGGCCGAGTATAAAACAATGGGGGCGTATCCGAGGATAATACAAGGACAGGAGTCCCGAGGTGAAATGGACCGAGGAGTGTGGATAACGGTTGTGCCAAGCCGGGACCGGCGTACCCAGTGTTATGCACACGACACGAGCACTTGGTCATGGATAATGGATGATTGCTCGGTCGGCACTGCCGGCGGATGGGTCTCGGTATGTGGACTTGACATTAACCTATATAAGTAGGACATGCATGTACATACTTCCTCATTCTGGGTATCGACTAGGCTTAGGCCTGTCAAGACCTCGATACCGAGCCCCGGCCTATTCGGCAATACCAACTGACCGACCCTTACCCGTACCCTTCTGCACTCATGTGTGGTCTCGGCAGGGAATATTCAGCATGCTATTCGGGGCTCCTTTCCCTTACCATCCCTTCTATTCTCGATCTCTCTTACACCCCCTAACCATTCTCCTACCCATTCTCCTCCGGACACCTCCTATTCCTACCTATTATTCAGGCATAGCCTTATTGTTTTATCTTTGGTCATTTCCTTTTCCATTGTCCTATTCTCCTCACTCCCTCATTATCCTATTTCCCAGCCATAGTTGTTCTATTTTCACTTGCACTCTTTATTCTCTTTATTCTATTCTTAATCACTGTGGGTAGTTACCGCCACATGGTTCTTCATACCTTATTGTTCTCCGTTCCTTATGCCACCCTGTTCCACATCTTGCTTCTTAACCTATATAAGTAGCGGATGTTTGTAGATAGTTCTTTACTCTGAATATCGACTTGGTTTCCCCACTTCTGTCTCCCTTCTCCCTTCTAAGAAAGTCCTTTACTCAGACCAACACCCTCGGTATCCTCCTGAGTCTTCCTTAGGTTGAATTAGTGGCACACATGGAAGAGCAGGGTGCAACACACGTGCACGTTGAAGCCGGGCCATAGTCTGCTCAACCCTTTCGGCAACACCCTTTGGCAGTCCCGAAGTCCGTCAGTACCCGACTCCTGACAAGAATAAAACAATAGAAGTTTCCTGAGGTGAAATGGGATGGGGAATAAAAGAATAAACGGGTTGAGAATAATAGATGATGAATTGAGAAGATGTGGATGATGAATAAAAAAGGAAGGTGTGGATGGTGAATGTATCAAGCCAAGACTAATGTACTAAGTGACTTGTGAATAACTTGGTCGCCTGTGCATGGAATTAGGCATTTGATGTTTGGTCAGTATGGCCAAGTGAACTGATGCTCAGTATGTGTTCTTAACAGTTCCCAACAATACTAGCCTAGTCACCAGTTGCTTTCCCCCCTCTTTAGGGTAGACATCCCATCATCTAACCTGGTTGGCCTGGTGTTGGGATGAAAGGAGCTGGATGTCTGTGGTGGCTCAGTTGGTGTGATGGTTGATAGTCTGGAAGAGGAGAGACCACAGGCTTGTCCCCAGATGTGGTGAGGTCTTCTGTAGAGATTCAGGGGATGTCCTGCAATTCTCAGAAAATCCATGGTTTATTCCATGTCAAAATTTCAGTGATAAGTAATAACAGAATTATCAAACAGGTTCTAATCTGGAGAGAAAGGATCTAAATGACTTTGGGGTACCAACTATCTATGAAGCAGCATCTCTTATGTAAACAACCAAACCAAGATGCTAAACTCATATATATCATACATGTGATGATGATTCCAGTTAAATAATATGCAACTCAGCAAGAAAGTGCAAGTCCCTGGCCACATGAAAGAGAGAGAGAGAGTGTGTGTGTGTATGATTATGTTAGACCAAAGAATTTTTTGAGTGTCATACATGCTTCATGCCACTAAAGCTGAAATATTTCCACCAATTCTATTCATACTACAGTGAATATTCAGTTCAGACATACACACACCATAAAGCTGTTGGAGCACAAAAGTGAAAATTGTGTTATTATTTAAGCTAAATTCAAACTCAGATCAAAACATCGAAGATGTAATATATAAAACAAGTCATATCTGGCCAAATACCAATCATATCAATTGGAAACATAAAAGGGGACTTCAGTGCATTTCAACACACACCCTCAATCAAGTCTCCCTTCATTTCTGCAAACTCCCAAACCTGCCCTACACTTCTTGTGTTTCACCTTAACAAGGCCCTTTGTGAGCACATCTGAAACCATCTCATCTGTAGGCACAAATTGGAGCTTGAGCAATTTCTTCTCAACTTTCTCTCTGAGCCAATGATATATCACATCAATGTGCTTTATTTGAGAGTGATGCTCAGGATTCTTGGACACAGCAATTGCGGGCTGGCTGTCACAGTAATTGGTGAGTTGTGGGATATGATAGCCAAGCTCAGTGAGCAGCTGTTTTAACCACATGGCCCCCTGGCCTGCAAAATGGCTGCCATATATTCAGCATCAGAGGAGGATGTGGCCACAGTTGGTTGTTGCTTGCTGCTCTAGCTCACTGCAGCTCCACCAATGAAGAAGGCATAGCCAGTCATTGACCACCTTCTATCCTCATCCCCAGCATAATTTGCATCATGATAGGCCTGGAGTATTGGCTGGGGACTAGGGCTATGTTATGGCCCATGCTGCCAATAAACCTACATTAATCCCCACAACCACCTGCACCAGTTCTGGGACCTTTTCAACCACTCAAAGCCTGAACAACGGCTTTCCAAATTCCATTGTATCAACCTGAGGTTCCACATTCCCAAACCTCTGAAGATTCCGAAGCCAAAGGTTCCGCTCCTTTGATAAACGATGTGTAGGATCATCGCATACCTCACTCCCTTGTTCTTTTGTTCTATATTGCCCCTTGTACTCTCTTCCCCCCCTTGTCTTTACTCGGTAAAAGTTAGTACAAGGACTAGATACTGTCAGCAACAACAAGAGCTTCAATACTGGAGAGCGGAAGAGGGAAATGAGCAATGATACTTGTCGGTGTATTGACCAGCTCAAGACTGAGCTTTAACTAATTACCTAAGAACTATACATATAGTCTGGCAGAGTAGCGGAGTCCAATAACAAGTAATAGAGAAAGGAGTGGATAAATCATGACATTACCCCCCCTTTTAAGGTCAATGTCCTCATTGACTATTGCCTGTCTATTGGGTGATCCAAAGTACCGGGTTGGATAAGCGCCTGTGTTGCTCGTTCTTTATCCCTCCCACCTGCGGTCTCATCCAAAAGAGGTGGTGAGAAGAAGGTAAGCAACCTGTCAAGATTCGGTGATGCCGAGATATCGGTTAAGTCCTGCAAACCGTTACGGGGTGGCTAGGCTTCAACATGCTCTTGCGTTGTGCCCTGCTATTCCATGCGTGCCACTAATTTGGATAGCGAGAGGAGCCTTGAGAGGATGCCGAGGGCGTCAGCTCAAGCGAAGGACTTTAGAAATAGAGAGCGGACAAAGGGGTGCAAATCAATCGATATTCTGAGTGAAGAACTATCTACATACATCCTGCTACTTTTATAGTTAAGAAGCAAGATGTGGAACAGGGTGGCGTAAGGAATGGAGACAATAAGGTATGAGGCAACCACATGGAGGCATTGTCCTCAGTGATCAGAAATAGAATAAGGAATGTAAGCGGTATTAGAATAATAGAGTATGGCTGAAAATAAGATAATGAAATGGTGGGTGGGAATAGAACAATAGAGGGCGGCCTAAGATAAAACAATGGCAATAGCCAGGACAATGAGTGGCCGTCATATTGTTCGGAGGAAACAGGTTAAGGAGTGGATAGGGGGTGAAGGAACAATGAAAGGGGATGTACGAGAGGAGTGGTCCATACGATGTACCGGATGTACTGAGCCGAGGCCACGCGGTGGTGCGAGATAATGTGGGTGAGGGCCGGTTGGTCGGTATTCCCGAGTGAGTCGGTACTGGTTGTTGCAGGCTTGACAGTATCCCCCCTCTAGCAGCTGAACCCATGAAGCCGGTAAGCGGAGTTAAAATAGAGTTCCGGGTGTCAGCGTGATGTCACGGTTTTGTTTGGGAAAATTCCCAGGCTTCTCATCAGCCTTGTTCTTTACTCCCATCAAAGGATCAGGGTGAGACATGGGTGCCATAACCGATGATGAAAAGGAGCAAGTCGAGAAGAAACAGCTCGAGCGACAGCGTCAATAGGAGCAAGAGATGGCTGCCGTGGCTCAACTGAAGGCAGACGAAGAGGCTGCCGAAAAGGCAAAAGTGGAGGTGGAACAGGCAGAAAAGGCCGCTAAGGAAGCGTACGAGATGGCGACCAAGGCTGCTCGTTTGGCTCCGGAGATTGTCCAGGCAGCCAAGGAAAAACGGGTTCATTTGGCCCAGCGGGCAGTGACTCGGGCTCCCGAGGAGAAAAGGAACGTGGAGGTCAGCCAGGACCTTGCGGGGCGGGTCAAGGCACTCGAAAACGCGGGTGTCAAAACTGTTGAAGATCCCAAAAGCCTGGATGTGCCGAAGGTGACGACACGTAAGAGGGGTATGGATGTGGATGCGGGGCCGAGTAGGAGAGGTAGGCCAAGGGGGACCCAGGTACGCAGGGTTTGTATTTTTTGTGTCTTTTTTACTTATTTTTTATTAGTTCAAAAAGAAGCCGACCCGGGAGTGGTCGCCCTCTCTTCGCCCTCCTTGCGATCATTGCAGGGAGCACGGAGAAGCCTGCTCCATTAGAAATGTGGGAGTGGCGTGCGGATGCTGCAACGCGCGCCGGGTGAAATGCAGCTTGGCGGCGCCTCGGCAGTGCAAGGTGAGGAGTAGGGAAGAGGTGGAGTCGGAGAGTGAGAGTGAGGAAGAGAGTGGGGAGGAGACGGAAGGGGAGCGGCCAATGAAGAGGCCGAGGAGGGCTGTTACGATGCGACCGAGCAAACGGCCGGTGGCCATACAGCCGAGCGGGCGTGAGATGACGGTGGAAGTCCCCTTGCCTGCGGGGTTGGGGTCGCAGAAGCTTGCCGAGATCTGGGAGGACATCCTCCAAGAGAGGTCGAGGTCGAACAGGCTGCTCTTCAAGTTGGTGGAAGAGGTGAGGTTCATGAGCCGTACGATGGTTCTCATGAATCAGAGTCTGGTTCTGTGCGGGGAGTCGGCAGTGCCGGTCACGGTGGTTGTTGCAGAGGAGTTGGGGGGTGAGGATCCAGGCAAGGATCAGTTGAAAGATGATGAGGGTGAGGAACAAGGGAAGGACAAGGGTAAGGAGCAGGATGAGGAGATGGTGATAGATGAGACTTTGAAAGATAATTAATTAATAGATTTTGTGTTTTTCTTTTTAGAGAAAGGATAAGGCAGGAAATAAGAAAAGTGTGAGCAGAAGAAAACAAAGTGAATGTGCCGATGTTCGTTTCGGCAGATTCGGTCGGGTTGGACGGAGGAATTAATGTTATCGGGAATAGCGTGTCGGGATGTGTAGGAATTAAGGTCGAGATAAAGAGTGAATGGAAAGGGGATTTCCTCGGGAGGAGAGGTTCGTAGCATTGTTTGGTTGCTACCCCCCCTGTTTAGGTAGACATCCCATCGTCTACAAGGAGTAAGCATGCAATTATGCAAATCGGATAAACAGGGACGGATGAGGATGGACGGAGAAGACCTTGGCCGAAACGTGCCGAATGGCAACGCTGACCGAGAGGCCTTAGCTAGGAACCCTTTGGTGGAGTTCCTGGTGACGGAGCAGGATCATGGGTGAGGCTTTTGGAGCAGTGGCATGTGCTGACTAGACCGAGGCCATCGGACGCACCTAAAGGCATTAGTGGCATGACGGAGCATAGTACTGCCCAATACCCTGTTAATCAACGGATTATAGTGGGTGAGCGAGTTGTGACCGAATATTGCCGACCGACGGATCTAGTGACGTGATAACGGATGAGTGGACGGGTTGTCCTATCGGAGTATCTAGTGACATATCTATGTATTCAGTAACAACCGAATTTAGCAGTACTGGATCAACGAATTCTAAGGTGGAATAACATAAGAGTCTAACTATGAATGGATAATGACTGAAAAATTTAAAGGAAAATTTGGGGGCATAGGAGCATTGATCTACACCTCTAATACTGGCATCTACCGAGTCAACGCAAATCTCGGTGTGTTCAGAGGCTGGTGGGTGGCGGACTAGTCTTCGGTCGCCATTGCTGAGTCCTCAGCACTGGCGTCCTCGGCATCGGATGCCTGTGAGATGGAGTCAGAAGTGGTGGTCGCACGGGCTTTGGTTG